>SJYC01134589.1:0-26047 GCA_006408675.1 Madoqua kirkii
GAGGCAGGGGGCTGTGCTCATTGTAGGTACTCAAATGACCCAGGCTGATGGAGGCTCCATCTCAGTGCCTCAGCTCTCTTCCTACATGATTGTGGTAGGAAGAAGGTGTGGCATATAATGTGCTTGCTCTTAAAACACCTGACCAGAAATAACACATACAGCTTCCACTCACATTTCATTGGAGAAAGCAAATCAGATGTCTGTGTCTAACTTTAAAGGGAAGGCAAAGTCTAATCTACCATGAACCTAGAAAAAAAAATCATTGGAGTATTTTTTAATAATCTTAATGAGAGGCCCATTGGGCTATGGCCCATTTGTTTGTCACCCCTGGCCAAGGTCCATCTCAGTGCCCCGGTCCCCTCTGTCTCTCTCTGTTCTTGGAAGAAACTTCCGTTCTTTCACCTCTACTCACTCGTCCCATATTGGCTGTATGACTTGGCCCCTGCTCTCTGTATTGCCCCTAAGATGAACTCCCAGGTGTAGGATCCCTACTTTTACCTCTGTTTCTGGTCTCTGCTTTTTGGCGTCAGCCCACCTAGAAATCGGAAAGAATTTCTGTACCCACATGTCATGGCTGGAACCTACCAAAGCTAGATTAGTCCTTGTCTTCCCTCCTTTCTGACAGTGGAGGTTTAGATACTCAGAGGCCCAGACTTGCAGCTGGAGGACAAATACCAAAGCTGTGTCCAAGGAAGGGTGCCAAGGCTGAGGAGCTCAGCCAAATCTAGTCACCATGCAAGGAGTCAGAGGCAAGAAACAGGATCCTGAGACAAGGTCAGGGAGCCGGGGAACATGAGAGTGAAAACCAGCAGGGCAGACGCTGCAAATAGAAACTCTGTAAACAAGGTCCCATATTCACACTTTAGGGTTTTCTAATTAAATCTCTTTCATCAAAGTAATAACTGCACACATTTTACAAAATCAGTTGGTTTTCCAAGGCTTTCAATGAAAATTGCCAGTTCCACTCTCTACCATGGAGGCAAACTTTCGACTTTTTAGCCTTTACTTTTGATACATGTATTTTCATATGTTAATAATTTGGTTATATATTCTTGAATTTTTTGTTTTAGTTTTAAACTGTCTGTTTAGTCTAGCTAGTGCCTTTCTGCTGTGAAATAAGGGAAATTAGCTCTCATATGCCCGTATCTACTTTCCCACTCCCTGCCTTCCAGTGTTAATCCATATTCAGTGTCAACACAAGGCTGACTGTGTAAATACTGCCACAGAGGCAGCAGCATAATAAGAGTAAGAACTCTGGGGGCAGATTATCTGATTTGAATCCTGCCTCCACCGCTAGCTGTGTATGTTGGACTAAATAATATCTTCTCAAAGATGCCAATGCCCTAATTTCCAGACCTGTGGCTAGTTTACTCTGCATGGTAAAAGAGACTTTGTAGATTTGATTAAGTCAAGGATTTTGACTAATTATCCTGGGTTACCAGATGGACCCAGTGTAATCATATGTCTTATTAAGAGGAAGGCAGAAGAGTCAGAGAGAGAAGATGTAAGGATGGGAGAAGTCAGAGGGAGAGAAGATGCCTCACTGCTTACTTTAAAGATGGAGGAAGAGGCCATGGACCAGGGAACGTAGGTGGCCTCCAGAAGATGGAAAAAGCAAGGAAATGAGCTCTCCCTTAGAGCCTCAAAACAGAATGCAGGCCTGCAGACACCTTGATTTTTGCTCATTGAAATCTATTTTGGACCTCAAGGCTCCAGAACTTCTGGATAATAAATGTATATCACTTTAAACAATTAAGTTTGTGGTATTTTGTTAGAGTAACAAGAGGAAATGAATACACTGTGTGACCTTCAACAAGGTCCTTTTGCCAAGGATTTCTTATCTGCAAAATGACTTCCCTGATGGACTCGTGGTTAAGAATCCACCTACCATTTCAGGTGGCAGAGGTTTATTCCCTTGCACAGGAAGATTCCACACACCACTGGACAACTAAGCTCATCCTCCACAAGAGAAGCCATCTCAGTGAGGAGACCGCACACTGCAACTAGAGGAGCTCTCGCTCACCACAAACAGAGAAAGCCCGCGCATAGCCAAGACGTAAAAGAAAAGGGAAGTGAAGTCGCTCAGTCGGGTCCGACTCTTTGCGACCTCATGGACTGTAGCCTATCAGGCTCCTCAGTCCATGGACTTTTCCAGGCAAGAGTACTGGAGTGGGTTGCCATTTCCTTCTCCACAGGATCTTCTCGACCCAGGGATCGAACCAGGGTCTCCCGCATTGTGGGCAGATGCTTTACCATCTGAGCTTTCAGGGAAGCTCTCAAGAGGTAAATTTCAATTTTTAAAAAATGAGCTACTAAGAGGATTGTGCATAAGTCACTTCAGTGGCGTCCAACTCTTTGCGACTCCATGGACTGCAGCCCTCCAGGCTTCCTTGTCCATGGAACTCTCCAGCCAAGGATACTGCAGTGGGTTGCCATGACCTCCTCTAGGGGATCTTCCTGACCCAGTGACTGAACCTGAGTCTCATGTCTCCTGCATTACAGGTGGGTTCTTTACTACCGAAACACCTGCGAAGCCACTGTGAGGATTAAAGTTAATAAATGTAAAACAGTTAAAACAGTGCCTAACACGTAGTAATTGCTATGTGTGTATTTGCTATTATTGTTTGTAGCTAAGCCATCAAAAGTAGTATGATTTTGTGCCTTTTCGTATGATTTTGTGCCTTTTCTTTTGTCTTTTTATTGCACTTATTAGTCTTCATATTCATAGAAGACCTTCTTAGTCTTCTATGAATTTATCACTAACTCATCTGAAGCTGCCTGTTAGTACAGCCATACATATAGCTGACATATCCATTCAATTATTTTCTTTTACTGAGATACAATTTACTGAGTGGTTAAGATTTTGCCTTCCAATGCAGGAGGTTTGGATTCAATCACTGTTGGGAAGAGAAGAGTCCACATGCCTTGTGGACAAAGAACCAAAACATAAGACAGAAGCAATATTGTTACAAATTCAATAAAGATATAAAAAAAATTTTAAATAAACTAAAAAAGAAATGTGTTTTTGATAAGACCAATT
This sequence comes from Madoqua kirkii, assembly GCA_006408675.1. Lineage (NCBI taxonomy): Eukaryota > Metazoa > Chordata > Mammalia > Artiodactyla > Bovidae > Madoqua > Madoqua kirkii. The sequence goes on from SJYC01134589.1 coordinate 3,041, forward strand.
TATTTAATCAGATAAAGCTGAAAAAAAAAAAGTGCTTAAAGCAAGAGTAGACAAACCTGAAAGGACATATACCTTATAACCCAAGTTGGAAATACATGAAGGATTATGACTAGTGATTCCAGTTGTGTAGCATAATGACCCGGGGATGGTACCCCCTTCCCACTGTTCACTTTATCCATGTCTTTGCTCAGTGCTCCTTCTTCAAATGGCTCTTAAACTGTTAAACCTAAAACAGCCACTCCCTTAACCTTGCTTTATTTTTCTTTGTAGTGCTTAGTCAAAGCATAACATTTAAACATTATTAAAAAAATTTTTTTCATATTGGAGTATAATTGATTTACAATGTTGTATTAGTTTCAGGTGGACAGCAAAGTGATTCAGGTATACCTATTCTCTTGCAAATTTTTTTCAAATTCTTTTCTCATTTAGGTTATTACAGAATATTGAGTAGAACTGCCTGCACAATACCATGTCTGAAAGATTGCAGAGTAGAAGGATGTACACTTACTTTCCCCTGTGAGAACATCGCTAAACAACCATTGACAGGATGATGTTGGAACCCATGAAAAAAAGATACCCTCGTCCAAGGACAAAGGAGAAGCTGCAGTAAGATGGTAGGAGGGGTGCAATCATGTTTAAATGAAGCCCCATACCCACCAGAGACTCTTGGAGGGCACAAAGAAAAACCTTGTATGCACCAAGACACAGGGAAAGGAGCATGGCAGCCCACAAAAGACTGAGCCAGACCTGCCTGTGAGTGTTTGAAGGTCTCCTGCAGAGGCCTGGGTCAGCACTGCAGGACCTGGATGCTGGCAGCAGCAGCAGTCCTGGGAGGTGCGGCGTGTGGCATGAGTCCTCTTGAAGGAGGTTGCCATTAGCCCCACCATAGAGCTGCCAGTCATCTGAGTTAAATTCGCCCATTCCAGTCCATTTTACTTCACTGATTCCTAAAATGTCAGTGTTCACTCTTTCCATCTCCTGTTTGACCACTTCTAATTTACCTTGATTCATGGTTTCTATACAATATTGTTCTTTACAGCATCAGACTTTACTTCCATCACCAGTCACGTCCACAGCTGAGCATTGTTTTTCCTTTGACTCCATTCAGAGTAGAAGGATGTACACTTACTTTCCCCTGTGAGAACATCGCTAAACAACCATTGACAGGATGATGTTGGAACCCATGAAAAAAAGATACCCTCGTCCAAGGACAAAGGAGAAGCTGCAGTAAGATGGTAGGAGGGGTGCAATCATGTTTAAATGAAGCCCCATACCCACCAGAGACTCTTGGAGGGCACAAAGAAAAACCTTGTATGCACCAAGACACAGGGAAAGGAGCATGGCAGCCCACAAAAGACTGAGCCAGACCTGCCTGTGAGTGTTTGAAGGTTTCCTGCAGAGGCCTGGGTCAGCACTGCAGGACCTGGATGCTGGCAGCAGCAGCAGTCCTGGGAGGTGCGGCGTGTGGCATGAGTCCTCTTGAAGGAGGTTGCCATTAGCCCCACCATAGAGCTGCCAGTCATCTGAGTTAAATTCGCCCATTCCAGTCCATTTTACTTCACTGATTCCTAAAATGTCAATGTTCACTCTTTCCATCTCCTGTTTGACCACTCCTAATTTACCTTGATTCATGGTTTCTATACAATATTGTTCTTTACAGCATCAGACTTTACTTCCATCACCAGTCACGTCCACAGCTGAGCATTGTTTTTCCTTTGACTCCATCTCTTCATTCTTTCTGGAGCTATTTCTCCACTCTTCTCCAGTAGCATATTGAGCACCTACCGTCCTGGGAAGTTCATCTTTTAGTGTCCTATCTTTTTGCCTTTTCATACTGTTCATGGGGTTCTAAAGGCAAGAATACTGAAGTGGTTTGCCATTCCCTTCTCCAGTAGACCACGTTTTGTCAGAACTCTCCACCATGACCTGTTACTTTGCCAACAAAGTAACAAAGCAAAGCTGTTTTTTACAGTAGTCATGTTTGGATGTGAGAGTTGGACTATAAACAAAGCTGAGCACTGAAGAACTGATGCTTTTGAACTGTGGTGTTGGAGAGGACTCTTGAGAGTCCCTTGGACTTCAAGGAGATCAAAACAGTCAATCCTAAAGGAAATCAGTCCTGAATATTTACTGGAAGGACTGATGCTGAAGCTGAAACTACAATACTTTGGCTACCTGATGCAAAGAGCTGACTCCTTAGAAAAGACCCTGATGCTGGAAAAGAGTGAAGGCAGGAGGAGAAGGGGATAACAGAGGATGAGATGGTTGGATGGCATCACCAACTCTATGAACATGAATCTGAGCAAGCTTCAGGAGCTGGTGCTGGACAGGGAAGCCTGGCATGCTGCAGTCCATGGGGTCACAGAGAGGTGGACACAGCTGAGCAACTGAACTGAACTGAACTGAACTGAGAGCTGCTGTTGGGTGATCCACAAACTGGAGAACAATTATAGCAAAGAAGTTCTTGGACTGTTTTGAAAGTTCTAGGCCCCAGAACAGCCTTCCCAACTTGGGGCTCTTTGGCAAAGGGACTGGGAATCCTCAGGGAACCTGACTTTGAAGGTCAGTGAAATTTGATTACAGAACTTCCACAGGACTGGGGAAACAGCGACTTGGAGGGCACAGACAAAACCCTGTGTGCAACAGGACCCAGGAGAAAGGAGCAATGACCCCACAGCAGACTTGCCTGTCAGTGTTTGGGAGTCTCCAGCAGAGGCATGGGTCAGCTGTGGCTACCACAGGGTCAGGGGCTCTGGCAGCAGCAGTCCTGGGAGGCTCAGGGTGCTGGCCTAAGTCCTCTTGGAGGAGGTGGCCATTACCCCTACCATACAGCCTAGTCTACCATAGAAACTGCAAACTCTAGGACTGGGCTACCTCAGGCCAAACTACAGGAAGGGAGCACAGCCTCACCCATCAGCAGATTAAAGTAGGTCACTGTTGATTATCTGTTTTATATATAATATTATATACATATTAATCCCCAACTCCTAATTTATCCTTCCATCCACCTTTCCCCTTTGGTAGCCATTAGTTTGTTTATTTAGTCTGTGAGTCTCTTTCTGTTTTGTAATTAAATTTAATTTTTATCCTTTTTTTAGATTCCACATATATGTGATATCATATGATATGTCTTTCTCTGACTTATTTCATTCAGTATAATCTCTAGGTCCATCCATGTTGATGCAAATGGCATTATTTCCACTCCTTTTAATGGCTGAATAATATTCCATTGTATACATGTACCACATTTTCTTTATTCTTTCATCTGTTGATGGATATTTTGGTTGCTTCCCTGTCCTGGCTATTGCAAATGGTGCTGCAACAAACATTCAGATGCATATATCTTTTTGAATTACTGTTTTCTCCAGATATATACACCAGAGTGGGATTGCTGGTTCACCTGGTAGTTCTAGTTTTAGTTTTTTAAGGAACTTCCATATTGTTCTTTAGAGTGGCTGTACCAATCTACATTCCCACCAACAGTGTAGGAGGGTTCCTTTTTCTTCGCACCTTCTCCAGCATATTTGTTCGTAAACTTTTTGGTGATGGCCATTCTGACTGAGCTGTTTTATTATTTCCTGTTACTTGTTTATTGTCAGTTTCCTCAGCTACAGCATAAGCACCCCGGATGCAGCTTCACTGTCTTATCCATATCATATACTCAGAGCTTGGATTGGGGCTTGGATCATTATCAATCACTTACTTAGCCTCTACTTTATATTATGTATACAGTTAACATGAAAGGTAGGGAGGAACAAAGATGTATAAAAACTTGCATAAAGAAATCTCACTCCCTGAAAAGATAAACTTCAAAGTCTTGGCAAGGAAAGACTGGACATCAAGGGGATAGTAAGGTTTTATTTATTTTTTAAATATTTAAGAAGCTAAATTTGTCTCTGGACATATGGGACAGTACCTCTACTTCCCTCCAGCCCCTTCAAAAAGCCCAAGTTCCCCAATTTTTTCAATGGAGGGCTACATCAGGGTCCAGTCAGCCTTGCTCAAAGCACCTCCCTTGGTAACTGACAGCTGGGGAAATCCCAGGGAAGCCCGCCTCCATGCCCCGTTCCCCACCCCCTACGCGAGGCTGAGTGGCATAACCCGGTGGAAGTGGCTGCTGTTTTAGCCAATGGAAGGAAACGGGCGCAGGAGCCTGTGTAAACAAACCAAGAGACGCTGGGCCTTGGGCTCCTCCCCCACGTGGGGCCGGACGGATCCTTGGCCCAAAGCCTTATCCGGGAAAAGCAGAGCGTCCATTCAACCTATCAGAGCTGGTGCCTCTCGCGTGGAGACGCTCCACACCGGAGGGCAAGAACGAAGGGAGCGAAAAGACAGACATAAATACCAATCAGAAGCTGAAATTTGAGGGGGTGGGCGGGCACTGCTTCACATTTAGGCCAATAACCAGCACACGTGCACGTCTAGGTGACTGAGCGGCATCCTCTTTGGCCCAATAGACAAATGGGGCGGTGCCCAGCAACCAATAGCTTGAGTTCGGGGGCGGGGTGAGAAGCCAGTGTGCAGTAAGAGGTAACCTGACTAGTGGTAGAGGCGCTCCCCCGGTTCTGTGGCTCGCGCTTTGGTATTAGGGACCGAGACGGTTCTGGCGACGGCGACCTCTACGGCGACGGCTGAGATTCTCGAAAGAGTAGCGGAGGACGGTCCAGAGGAGGGGCTTCTAGTTAACGCAGGTGGGCTCGCGCGCCGGGCTGCCGGAGAGAGAACCCACAGGAAGCGCCACTCTCCCGGCTCTGGGGCCCCTGCGCCTCCCTTTGCGCTGCCATCGGGGCTGTGAGGGACGGCGCCCGCCTGCCCGAGCTCCTGTGGGGAGGGTAAGCCGGCAGGTCCCACGTCGCGGCTCTTGGTGATCTCCAGAGACGCGGAATATACAGTACGGGGAGCTTTTGAAGGTTGGGGAGTTTAATCAGTTTTGTTAATGGTAGCCGCTTCTTGCCTTCCTGAAAATGGCACTTGATCATTATATCCTTTTTGGAATCTGTCCCATTATAGTTGTTTGGTGATCATTTTTGAAAACGCAAATGAAAAAGGTTTACTGGCAGCAAGAAAGTTTTAAATGTATTATTATTATTTTTATTTTAATAGAATTGGGTTGTACTTGAAACAGCTTAACTGGAGTGTCGGAGAATTTGCAGTGTAAGTAATGGTTTGACCACTCTACTTTATCATAAAATATAGGAGATATTTGGCTGTATGGCACTGTGATTTGGATAATATAGTGTTAATCTCTTTAAAAACAGCATTTGTATTCACTTTCATAATGTATAAGTTTGGGTTTCATTAGTGGTGGTTCTAGCCATATGTTTCTAGATAAAGTACAAACTATGTTGTGCCTAAATAAAATATGCCAAGAATTTTTATGGGGAAAAAGTAACCTGTCATATTCAGTTTTGATTGAGACTTTAGGGTTTGAAAATATTAATTTGGATGTTGGACAGTGAGGATTTTGTTTGAGGGGATGGATGAAATTGAAGTGTGGGGATGAGCCAGATGGGTCTTTTATCCTGTGTGCATGGGGGAAGGGAGGAAGAAAGAAAATACAGGTGTCCAAAGCCTTGTAGATTCAAACGTGCTTCATTTCACGACTTTACATAAACTGAAGTTATTTTTCCTAGTTCTTAGTGAGGAAATGTAAGCAGTGAGTTTAACATTGTGCCTGCTGTGTTTTAGCCAGAATTTTACAAGCCTTTGTGAAAAATTCTTGTTGTTTTCCGTATTTGTGACATATATCAATACTGCCTTGTATTTTACTATGGTGAAACTGTATCTTGTATATAGATAAGTCAGTCTAATAGAATTCAAAGGAGTCTTTAATCTGAAGAGGCAGCATTGTCTAATGGACCATATGTTTGAGCCCTGTTAATATGGAAAATCACACTGAAAAGAGGAAAATCTTAAAACTGCTCTAATAAATGCCTAGATGTCTAGAACAACAGCAACAAAATTATGACAGAATTATTAGCAATCATCAAATAAAAGTCCTAGACAAATTACAAATCTATGAATTGGTTATTACATTATTGTGAGTTGGTATAAGGCGGCAGTTGAAAACCAGACTTATTTTTGTACCATCTTTTCAGATGTATTTGTGCTTAGTAATTACTCCTTTGCAAACTTAGAGCCATAACTACAATTTCTTCAGAGACTTTGCCTTTAAGGAGCACATAGTTTGGTGAAAGAGACCTGGAAACCAAGAATTAAATGCAGAGGGAGAGGTTCCATAGTGGAAGATGTGTACAGGGAGAGGTTCCATAGTGGAAGATGTGTACAGGGAGAGGTTCCATAGTGGAAGATGTGTACAGGGAGAGGTTCCATAGTGGAAGATGTGTACAGGGCATAGAGAAGCGCGATGGCGCAGTGTTCTGGCCTCATGTCCTACTGCTGTAGACGTTCTGAAGTGCCTTTTCCCAAACTACCTACTTATTTCACATACCTCGGCTTTTCTCTGTAGGTACTGTTCTCTCTTAAAAGACTTTTCCATACCTTCTGTGCCTGGTGAGGTCCTACTTGAAAATCTTACTGAAGCCTCACAATGCCTCCCTTCCATTCAAATAGTTGTTATCTGTATTTTTTGTTATCTCATTATAAATAATTACAGTTGATTCTCACTATTCATGAGAATATATAAAATCACACAGGGCACTAAATTAGTGAATACTGAACGATTGCTCCTAGGGAACTATGTTCTTCCTAAATACAACTCATTCTGGTAGATTCTATTTATTTTACAGAAGAGAAAATGAGGAACAGAAGTGTTACGTGACTTGCCTGAGGCCAACCCCTAGCAGGTGCCGGAGTTCAGAAACCCTGCCCACCACCCCTCCACCTCTGCACTGCACTGCCCCCTACTGACCTGCATCCTTTGTCATCCCCACAAAAGCTGAAACAAAAGCAGAGCACTGCCTAGTTTGACCTTATCTGGGAACGTGCTCAGGAGTGACTCACAATTTTTGCCACTCTGCATGTCCGTGAATGACTGCAAAAGCACCATCAGTGTTGATTTAGGGGTTATAAGTAAATTTTAGCAAGTAGGCAAATTCGCAAATACAGGATCCACAAATAATGAGGATCCGGTATACTTGCAAATGAGCCCTGGAATCTATTTCAGGGTAACCCTCCTTGCGACTCACTGTAGAATGTGCCTTTAACTGCATTGAGAATTCATTCTCTTATTCATTTATTTAAATATTTATTAAGCACTTACTGTAAGCCAGGCTCTGTTTTAGACTGTGGTGTCGCGCTGCCCTTGTAGATGCTCCATTTGAATAACAAAGACAGACGACTAACCGGCTGGAGCTCAGGAGAGAGGTCTAGTTTGGAATTAGAGATTAATTTGACCAAGATAAAGCCCTGTGCGGCCCCTCCCACTTCCCATCCTCTTACCATACTGATTTCCAGTACATTTCTGTTCTATTCCATGCATATACTCTTCCTTTTGAGCCTCTCTACTTGTCATTAGTTGATTTTGAGGCTGTTTACTCATATAGCTGGCAGGATATTATAGAAGAATCGGACTGATCTGGTCTTTCATTTCTGCATTTGCCACCTGAGTGACTTTGGTCAAGCTGTTGAACTTTTAAAGCCTGTTTCCTGATTTCAGAAGTGGTGATCTGATGTGCTAGGCCCTTGTTGGTTGAGAGGAAGAGACACACACATACTACTTACGATAATGAGGGTTTAATATAAACTAGAATGGAATATATTTTAACCATTATATTGTCTGCTGGTCCTGGTGCTTTCAGAACCTTAGGATGGGTTTAGGATTTAAGCTCTGAAGACCTACTTTCTTTTGTTTTGTTCACTCAACATTTGTGTTTCCTATCTGATTGGATTGTTTTGTCACCTTTCAAAATTTTGAACCAAGCCATGTCCTAAGTGATCTTCCTCACGTTCAGCCTGTAGATTGTCCTTAGTTAGAGTTCTGAATTTGGTCCAGGAGTTTATAGCCAAAGAAGTAGGATTGGTTTCACATATTATCTATGACACAGACTGTAGCATATACAGAAAGAACCCCTTGGTGACAATTTCTTCAGAAAACAACTGTATATAGAGTGGTCCTTAGTGTTTCGTGGACTTCTGTCCTATTCAAATACTTGTCTACCATGATCTCAGACAGTGTTTAACAGAGCACCTAACAAAGTAATTGTTACATATCAAATATTGCATAGATCTTCCTTTTGATGTTGTATTTGACATTATTATAGTGTGGTTATTTGTTTATATGGCTGTCTTCTTATGTGACTATTCTCCATGAGGGAGGATTAACATCTTCATCCTCTATCCTTGGCACTTAGTTCGGTGCCTGAGGCATGGTAATGCATGCATAAATGTCTGACTTAAGGAATACCTTAACTCTTCCTGAAAGGATGGAAGGATAGGAAAGCTTCCCAGAGAAAATATTGTTTAAGCTGGTTCTTAAAGAATGAGTAGGAAGATTTTCTAGATAAATAAAACCTTGAGGCAGCATTCCAAATAGGGACTAGCAGTTGCAAAGGCACAGAGATATAAAAGGATAATGAAGTTTATTATATACTTGTAGCCTATTAAAACAACAAACAAAAATCAAAATTAGTGGGCTTGGTCGGAAGGCATGTCACAACTGAATTAACTTATGATCATAGCTGCTCAGTAACAGGTGCAAGTTTTAGGGAGAAAGTATAATATCCTCAGGTTGTTGGCAGGGTATCAACAGTTTAGAAATACAAATATTGACTTTTGGGAACTTTTACACTGTAGTGAATTCATCATGAAGGTCATTATGTGTATGTACTCTTCAAGGTACTGAAAATGTAATCAGACTTACTGTCAAGAGGCTAACAAGCTAGCAAGGAGACAGATAAATGATTTATTGTGTAAGTGAGGTAATAGAGATGGGAATAAAGTGCTATCTGAACCAGGAGAAAGGAGTATTTCATAATATGAAACGCTGGAGGAAGATTTCTCAAGTGAGGTGGCATTTGAGCTGTTTCTTGGTGGAGTGCACTAGACCAAAAATAGGGACTTTGTGAAGATAATTAGTGGTAGGAAAGATTTAAGAATTATCCCTTTTTGCTATATCTGTTTTGGGCATTCAGTTAATGGTTACATTTGTTCAGGCAGTGTCTGTGAGCATAAGATGTGAATAGTTATGCCATAGTAGAATTTTGTGTCAAAATAAACTGGGTTAAAGTTTTCTGAAATGCAGGGCGTCTCTAAAGTCTTTATTGTATTAACATCTTTAATGGCTCTCCAAAGGGGCTACATTGTATTCAAGACACCCCCATAGCATACCTAAACATCTTTTGGAACAGAATTATATGAGACAGAATTTGAGGAATGATGAATTAAAATATATTTTTACCAAACCGAGATTTATCGTTAGTCTCCATGTCCACTGTAAAATAATGTATAATTCTATAATCTCATAGATAAGAAGGAGAGGAAGGAGAGACATTTGGAGAGAAAGAATACATTCTAGCCAAGTTATTATCATCTTGGTCAATATGTCCCAAATTTAAAAAATAATTATTATATGATCACCTCCTCCCTTGAAAAGTATGGCTTGTTCATATTTTGAAATTCAATAAGGTGATCAGACACACCCTGGGAAGGTACAGAACCAGAACGGGAGTCAGTGGTGGGGGCAGGGGCAGGGGGAGAGGCTGTCTTGGAATGGTACTCTTCCACCTTGAAAGAATGCTGCTTTTATTTTGCATTCGTTTTAGGCCATATTAGACCTACATTTTGCCAGTAGGGCATTTTAAAGCGTACTGAAAATCCAAACCCTTTTCTGATTCTGGAATTTCAGGGGTTGATTGTTAGTGTTTTCTTTTCAATAAGATTTGATTATATGAGAATGAATTAATGACCTTGATGCATAATTTTAATTCATCTGTCAAATTCTGATTATGATTAACTCCCAAGGTGTTGTTAAAACTAAGGAAGCAGTGATCATGCTTTTGATATGAATTTGAAGTCAGAAGATCTATGTTTCAGATTTGTCTCTGCCAACTTTCTATCTGAATGACCTTGGGAAACAACTGCCTCACCATCTGTAGCCTCTTTTTACATTTTTTTTCCTTTCCCATTTTGACAAAGTGAAAATACATAGGGGTAATATAAGAATTAAATGATGCATATAAACAAACACTTTATGAACTCTGAAGTGGTGTACAAATAAAAGACAGACTGAAGAAATGCATCCAGTTTAATTTTCATTAACATTTTTAGTTTTTAATTTTATATTATAAAAATAGTACTTATTCTCTACAGTAAAATTGAAAAGTATTGGTAGGCAAAAGCAGGGAAAAGCTACAAAGCACTTCATAAATCTACTATACTGAGACAATGATTACCATTTTGATGGATGTATACTTTCTATGCATATGTGTGGTGCATATGCATTATTTAATAGTCACAGGTTTATCTTGGGTGTTTTGTTGGGGTCACTTTATTTTTCTAGGTCCCCTAAAAGTACATTTGCTTGGTTCAAGGAATTGTTAAAGTCTTTTGCTACATATTGCTATGTATAATGAGAACAGGAGCTGACTTCTCAGCCTGGTGAAATGTGTCACCTTGCAGTAATCTCATATCCTGCACCACTTCAGAAACATCATGAAAGACACATTCAGAAATGAACTCAATGAATTTACATAGTTACGCTTGGTATTGTTTGTAGTAGCATGAAAAGAATAACTCCAGTGTATCAACAGGAGTTAGTTAAGTAAACCTTGATACATCCAAAACCATGGAATATTGTATAGCTGTAAAAAGAATGAGGAAGAGGAAACAAGGGTAGAATAAGAATATACATTGCTTATAATTTGCAAAAAGAAATTCTGAAATGATATGTAAGAAACCAATGAAAGAAATAGGAGTAGGAATCAGATTTCACTATATATGCCTTTATATATGCATGCATGCTGAGCTGCTTCAGTTCTGTCTCTTTGCGACCCTGTGGACTATAGCGCACCAGGCTCCTCTGTCAGTGGGATTCTCCAGGCAAGAATACTACAGTGGGTTGCATGCCCTCCTCCAGGGGACCTTCCCGACCTAGGGATCAAACCCATGTCTCTTATGTCTCCTTCATTGGCAGGCAGGTTCTTTATCACTACCACCTGGGAAACCCATATATGTATATTATAAAATTTTTTTGAATCATATACTTGTATTACCTTTTACAAAAAATGAGTGAAGAAATGAATGAATGAATGAAATGGAGTGAAGAGAAAGAGGAGAAAAAGGGATCTGAGATGCTGCCCATCTCTTTAGTATCAAGTGAATGCATAGTATTAGTATAGTGGGAAAAAGATTGGAAGAGAGGCCCCAGGAAGGATTTGGCAGCTTTATTTTTCTTGTTTACTCAGTTTTGTATATTTGAAAAAATATTGAAACTGCCAAATGGCAGTCCCCATTGCTTCAATAGCTGCTTTTTTCCCCCATATTTACTTGTATTTTTTCATATGCATATGTATTATTTTTAATTGTATTTACATTTCTAACATTTTTAAACTTACCTAATTTTTTTTTCTGTGTCACTATAGGAGGCCCTTTAAAAAAGGAAGATAGGGCAGTTTTGTATAGTGCACATTCCCAAAGTGGTCTGAGGTACCTCAAGTGGCAGGAAATTCAAGCCCTCTAATTTATACGGCACATACATACATTAGAAGAAATAAGAAAAAGAAAATAACATTTGCCCTTAATTATAAAAACCACACTTTTTAAGTAATAATTCAGAATGCAAAATAAAAAAAGAAAAACATCTTTAATTTTGCCACCAAAAACATTCTATTTTTTGCTTTTAAGATCTTTTTATGCATATAAGCCTTTCTAAAAATAGAATTATAATATCTGTTTTTCTTCAGTGGTTGAAATGCTCAGGTAGAGGTTTGTGTTTTTTTTCTGTTTCTTAATTTTAGACCACCCTTGCATTTCTGGGCTGAACCCTATTTGATCATAACTTTTTTGTTTTGCTTTATTTTTAATAATTTGCTTGATTTTATTTGATCCTGTTTTATTTAAAATTATATGTTTGTAGCATGGAAAATATCTTAAAAAATATTGCCTCTAAAGGTATATTTAAGACATTCTTAATTTATGGAACACGGATAGCATTAAATTTTCCAAATAACATGAATAAGGCTGAGTTCATCAAAAGGTATGTGAATATTTTACGGCTCCAACCTCATAACACATTTAAATTAATTTTCAGTGACGTCTACTAGTTTGAAAATTAACAAGTTGTTCACATACTGGTTGTTCAATTTAGAGCCCACGACATTTGTTAATTAAAATATTTCTGGCATGCTTATGGAGTTAGTTTTTTTAAATTTTATTTTAATGGAGTACAGTTGCTTTACAGTGTTGTTTTAGTTTCTCCTGTAAAACAAAGGGAATCAGCTATACATATATCCCCTCTTATTTGGGTTTCTTTCCCATTTAGGTCACTACAAAGCATTGAGTAGAGTTGCCTATGCTATACAGTAGGTTCTCATTAGTTATCTATTTTATACATGTGTGTGCATGCTAAGTTGCTTCAGTTGAGTCTGACTCTTTGCAACCCTATGGACTGTAACCAGCCAGGCTCCTGTGTTCCTGGGATTCTCCAGGCTTGCAGTGGAATGCCATGCCCTCCTCCAGGGGATCTTCCCAATTCAGGGATCAAACCTGCATCTCTTGAGTCTCCTGCATTGGCAAGCGAGTTCTGTACCAATAGCGCCACCTGGGAGATGCACTTTATACATAGTAGTTATATATGTCCGTCCCAGTCTATCATTTTATCTCACTCTCCTTCCGTCCTTGGTATCCATAAGTGAAAGTCGCTCAGTCATGTCCAGCTCTTTGCGACCCCATGGACTATAGAGTCAGTGGAATTCTCCAGGCCAGAATACTGGAGTGGGAAGCCATTCCCTTTTCCAGGGGATCTTCCCAACCCAGAAATCAAACTGGGGTCTCCTGCATTGCAGGCGGATTCTTTACCAGCTGAGCTACTAGGGAAACCCTTGCTTGGTATCCTTAGGTTTGTTCTTATAGCATGGAAATTGGTTTGTGATTTTCTTTTGTGTTATTTTTGTTCTGTTTAATGTATTGAGCTACCTGTATACTGTGGGCTCCCAGATGGCTCTAGTGGTAAAGAACCTGCCTGCCAGTGCAGGAAGCGTAAGAGACACAGGTTCCATCCCTGGATCAGGAAGATCCCTGAGAAGGAAATGGAAGCCCTCTCCAGTATTCTTGCCTGGAGAATCCCGTGGACAGAGGAACCTGGAAGGCTACGGTCCATAGGGTCACACAAAGTCAGACATGACTGAAGCAACTTAGCACGCACGAACCTGTATACTAATCACTAGAAGGTTCTGTTCATTTGTTTGTGTTCTGGAACAGTTCATGGGGATTACCTGCTTTTTGAAAGTATGCTTTGTAGACTGTAGGCTGGTCTTGCCCACCCTTTAGAATGCATTAAAATCAGGGAAAGTGAGGTTTTAATAGGGCTTCCCAAGTGGTGCTGGTGGTTAAGAACATACCTGCTAATGCAGGAGACATAAGACGCAGGTTTGATCTCTGGATCAGAAAGATCCCATGGAGGAGGGCAACCCACTGCAGGTCTTGCCTGGAGAATCCCATAGACAGAGGAACCTGGAAGGCTACAGTCCACAGGGTCTGGACATGACTAAAGCAGCTTAGCACGCATGTATGAGATTTTAGTATAGTGTAAACAGGAGCAGAAAAGAGTGTAATTATTTGAGAGCTTGCTTTTGATAGTGGTGTTCTCAATGTCCATTACCTAGGCTTGTGCTGAGGTTACACTCACTATCTGGGAGTTTACTAGATGTAACTGTCTACATATACTAAATGTGCGTACCAGGGCTTTTCAGTCCCTGTTGAAAGCAAGGAAGTTGTGCAGTAACATTCTACCTAGCTAGAAGCTTTTGAAGAATGGAGTATTTTGGTTTAATTTATTAACTTGGAAAGTATAAAGGTGAAAGAAATCCTAAACGTGACCTCCCTGTTGAATGCAATGGAGTTCTAAAATAGCAAATAATTCCACTTTTTTTCTTTAGTAAGTTTGATATCTTCAGACCCTAGTTGATGTTTTATTACAGAATCACTAAAGTATATGAGGCATATATTCTGAAAATCTGTTTTTAGAACTTGGATGTAAGAGGATGTAAATGATATTGCATGAAATCAGGCTAGATGAGAACTGATGCCTGTTAAGTGTCTATTTCAAACTAAATCTCTGATTGCAGCTTGTTTTGTTATTTAACTTGTTAAAATAAAACACAGTGGATTGAGGGTGGGAGTTGTGAGGAAAGTGTGTCTTAATTGGATGTCTTTATTCCATGTCAAGATAGAGTATACAGTACCCCTGGCTTTGGACATATAGAAGGAAACCCATTTTTCTACTTGCTGTAAACCAATGGTGGTTCAGAGGCATGTTGCTGGGCCCCACCCAGAGTTTCTGATTCCACAGGTCTAGGCCTCGCCTCAGAGAAGGCAATAGCAACCCACTCCAGTACTCTTGCCTGGAGGATCCCATGGGCGGAGGAGCCTGGTAGGCTTCAGTCTGTGGGGTCGCAGAGTCTGACACGTCTGAGCGACTTCACTTTGACTTTTCACTTTGATGCATTGGAGAAGGAAATGACAACCCACTCCAGTGTTCTTGCCTGGAGAATCCCAGGGACGGGGGAGCCTGGTGGGCTGCCGTCTATGGGGTCGCACAGAGTCGGACACGACTGAAGCGACTTAGCAGCAGCAGCAGCAGCAGCAGCAGCAGGCTGGGGCCTGGTAATTTGCATTTCTAAGAAGTTCCCAGGTGATACTGATGCTGTTGGGCCAGGGACTAAATTTTGAGAACCATTGCTGTATACTAACTGTAAATTCTAGAAATCTGGTTCTAGAAGAAAGCTGAATTTAGTCTGGGAGTGTAACAAGTGAGGAGGTTAGGGAGCAGATCATTAAAGACTCAACTGCTTCTGCTAAGCACAGTGTCTGAGTTCAGGAAATGAGCAGTATATAGGGATATGACACAATTCTTCTTTCATGATTGGAAATCCTAGCCAAATATCAAGTGAGAAATTTTATTTCATTTGCAAAGCTTTGAGACCAGGGGATTCTGGTCAAATAGGATTAAGTGATTAATCCCGTAAGAATGGGGCTTATTTTTATGTCTCTTCTATATTCCCCACTTAACATTTAGCCTTGCTTTAGAAGGGCTGATGTTTGTTTTAACTGGTAAAGTGCTTTGAGTGCTTATTAAAATGAAAGTTTTGTTTTTAAAGATATTAGCTATATTTATTCTTAAAAAAATTTAAACAGTCATTTAAGAGAATAAGAAAAACTATTTTTGAAAAAGAAAACTCACTGGAATTATTTTATATGTTGGAGAATATCATCTGCTTCATAAATCATCAGGCATCTTATGGATTTTTTTATAAAGTGGTTTGGCATTACATTGTTTAAGGTAATACTAGTAATTCTCATAATCCTTCTGAAGGTAAAAAATGAAGGCCAAAATCATAGACCTGGCATAGAAGCTGGGTGCAGGAGACAGCTGTGAAGGAATAGATAGATATATGCACACATCTATACACACACACATATATATATAAAATATATATATTTTTAAAATTATGGTTATTATTTTAGCTAAAGACAAAGATACTTGTTCGGAATTTAGGCATCGACTCTGGAAGCCACACCTTTTCCTGAAGGAGTTTTATTTCAACAGGTTTTTCTCACTTGTCTGCTACCTCATTTCTGTTGTTCTACTGCTGACACCCTTAGCTGTCAGGTTGACCAGCTAGTCCCTCATTGATTGCTGGAGGAATAACTGGTATTATAGACCGTGGTTGGGACAGACTCCCTACTTGGAAACGTTCTCGTTTTCCTCCCACCCCCACAGAGGAGAATTAGGAGGAGGAAAAGGAGAGTAGAATGAAATCCTACATGTCAGGCCAGTGCTTCTGAAGCTCATCGGAAACAACCCACTGGCTTTCTAATGTGCAGTATATTTGTGGGCCCCACCCAGAGACCTTCTGAACCTCAAGCTGATAGAATGCAGCCTAGGGGCTACGTTTTTAACAACTTCCTGAAGAAATCTTGTGTAGCCAGATGGACTCTCTGCCTCAGGCTATATCAGTGCTGGTCCTAGGTGAATTTTCACTAGCAGTGGTAAAATAAAGGGCTTCCCAGTTGGCGCTAGTGGTAAAGAACCCACCTCCCAATGCAGGAGACAGAGAGGTGCGGGTTCTATTCCGGAGTCGGGAAGATCCCCTGGAGGAGGGCATGGCAACCCGCTAGAGTATTCTTGCCTGGAGAATCCCATGGACAGAGGAGCCTAGCGGGCTACAGTCCATGGGGTCTCAAAGAGATATAGACACACCTAATGCAACTTAGCAGCCGGCAGGTGGTAAAATAAAGTTAGGACTGCATAGTGTTTTTTATATAATTACATTTATTCAAAACAAAGAATTAGGAGTTTTTGCCTTAAATTAAGTCCTTTTTCTATTTTGTGGTGCTTAAAATATCCTTTTATAAAATTATGTTGATAAGGATGTTTTCTGGACTTCCCTCATAGCTCTGTTGATAAAGAATCTGCCTGCAATGCAAGAGACCCTGGATCAGGAAGATCCGCTGGAGAAGTGATAGGCTACCCACTACAGTATTCTTAGGTTTCTCTGGTGGCTCAGCTGGTAAAGAATCCACCTGCAATGTGGGAGACCTGGGTTTGATCCCTGGCTTGGGAAGATCCCCTGGAGAAGGAAAAAGCCACCCACTCCAATATTCTGGCCTGGAGAATTCCATGGACTATACAGTCCATGGAGTCACAAAGAGTCGGACACAACTGAGAGACTTTCACTTTTTACTTTTCAAGGATGTTTTCTATCACCCTTATTTATATACAACAAGTATAATATTATAATACAACAAAATATAATCTTATGTTGTCCTCAGAATACTTGTAAAAATTGATTGGTCTGTGAAATCCTAAAGATTGAATATCTCTTATCTACTCATTCTTTCTAAGTCGCTTTTTAAATACTTTGAAATACAGGTTCTTAGAGGGTCCTAAATCTTTGGCTAGATAAATTTTGGAATTCAGAATTTTTCAGATTTTAGAGATGCTTTTCTGTATGTTATCTAATGCCTTGGGGGTCTGGCGTAGAACTCGTAGTTACATGCATTAATATTTCTGAGGAAAGCAAGAGTACTCACTCTCAGTAAGATAAATGGAGGCTATATATAGCTTCACATCAGTTCAGGCCAAGTTCTGCTGTCAACTGAGTTTTGACATGAAAGCATATGGACATTTTTTAGCTTTTAGAGCTTTCTGGATTTTGGAGTTGTGCATAGGAATAGGATGGACGTATTTGGGGTCCGCTTTCTCAACCTCAAAGTGCTGGCAAGCTTCAAATTAAATGGAGCTGAGTGTGTTTATGGTAGGGAATAATTTATTCTGATTTAACACACTAGTGTGTGATGTGACCTCATTTGTATTTTCCTTCCAAAGACTAGTCCTTTGTTGAGGGGCATTTTTCTTCAGCCTGGTTCCCCCAACTCCCATTTGCAATCTGCAAAAAATCAGTTTTACATATGAGCCATCTGGAACTAAAGTGAGAAGTGTGAGAGTATAGAGTAGTGGCTAAGAGTATGTGCTTTGGGCACAGAAAGACTTAAGTTTAAGCCCCAAATCTGGCACTCACTAGATTGCACCTTACTTTAAAACAAATCTCTGAATGTTGGAGGTTTCATCTAAAAAACCAGACCATCTACCTCAACAGGATTGCTGTGGAGATTAAGAGAGAATGTTAGTGAAGTACTTAGAAGAGCTGTTGTTTTATTCTCATCTTTTTGGGTAGATTATGTGCTTCCCTCTATGTAACTGGATTTTCATGTGGTACCCTCTCTCTCCCTTAGAGGTTCTGGGTTGCTACACTTTCCCAATTCATGACCTGCTTCTGTTCCATTCTTGTGTCTTAGACATCAAATCCTGCCTCATCAATGATTTCCACACCAAAAAATCCACAAACTCCTAAGCTTTATATGGAGCTAGTAGTTTTACCAAAAATGGAACGTCTTAGGGTAGAGTCCATATTATGCAGTATGAGGCCGTTCACTATCTGAAATGTACCACTCATTTTTCTCATCTCTACCTTACTCCAGCATTGTGTTCCCACTACCCAGGGAAATCTTTCACTTTCTCCCATGAAGCAGTTCTCTTACTCTGGTCTCTCAAGGCTCATCTTCTACAGCAAATTAATTTTAAAGGAGTTTCTCCCACCCTAAATGGTACCTTTCCTAAAAAGATTTCTAATGAATACAGTTTTCTTAACCTGATTACATGTGCACTTCAACTGCTTAGCTCCTTTTTCCTTCCTATGATGTGGAAAGCAGTCCATTTTTTCTAGAAATATATCAAATAAAATGAGTATGTGGTCCTTTTTGGTAATATTTGTTGAGATTCATGTTACAGATTTCTTCCAGTTTAGATAATTCTCTCTGGTAAGACTCTGCAGCTAGTGAAGAGAATGTTATAGCCACCGGTGTTATTAAATGCTAAAATAGTAAACAAGAATGTGTAAAATATTTTCAAAGAATAGAATTAGGAGTCCCTCCGCCCCCAAGAGTAAGTTAACTGTAAAAACAGATTCTTGAGTGATACTGTCACTCGCTGGCTGTGGGGAATAATTGTTAATACTCAGTGAAGAGTGCTTAGCCTATCTCCAGGCCCCTGAAAGGATGGGCTTCCCTTCCTAAGAGGTGAAATTTAGAATATAGCATTCTGGAAATGGTAGTTTGTCAACAGATTGTTTATTAAAGACTTGGTGGACACATAAAAGCATGCTAGAAAATGTAAAGGGGCTTCCCTGGTGGCTCAAGAGGGTAAAGAATCTACCTGCCATGCTGGAGATGGAGGTTCGATCCCTGGGTCAGGAAGATCCCAGGGAGAACAGCATAGCAACCCACTCCAGTATTCTTGCCTGGAGAATTCCAGGGACAGAGGGGCCTGACAGGCTACAGTCCATGGGGTCGCAAAGAGTCAGACACAACTGAGTGACTAACACACATACAGAAAGTGTAAAAGACTTGATTTTTGCCCTCAGGAAACTTCTAAGGTTATAAATAGACAATTCCCAAAATAAATAGAGAGTGATTATCACTGGAGGATATGTGTAACCAGTTGTAAAACAGGAATGGAGGTGGGGGAGACCCTAGGCAGAGACTGTACTCAGGCTTCTGTAGCGGCATTTCTAATATTATTACACATCTATACATTTTAAAAGCAAGTTAAACTGCCATCATATCAGTCTAAGACATTTAGAAGCCTTTGTTATTCAGAAAAGTTACACATTTCATATGTAATAATTTGCCTATAGGAATATTTTGGTTAATGTTATCTGTTAAAGATTTCAGTTTGCAATATCTCCCCTCTTAGTAGCATTTAATACCTTGCATCTAGTAGCACTTAATACCTTGTATTTAGTAGCATTTAATACTGTATATGGAGATGTCAAAGTCCCCAACCACTGCTTGATGTTATTCTGGGAGGACAGACAATTGATGACTTTACCTGGGGAAGCAGAACGTGCTACTGACTGTAATCAAGTGTTGATTCTGCCTTTGGAAGTGGCTTTAAATGCTGTATAGAATATATCTGATGTCTGTTCTGTACATTTCCGAGTAGAATAATTGTCATATCATTGAATATCCTAGGCATTGTTTATAAAGGTTTGTGAGTTGTTAGTTAGATTTAAAATGTAATAATCAGATAAGTAAATAAGGCAATTAATTAATTAGTGAAATACTTGGTAGTTAAGACTTCTCAGATCAAAGAATTTATTATACTTGGCCATTAATTTGTTTTTTGGCTTCTCCTTGCAGCATGCAGGATCATAGTTCCCCAAACAGGGATTAAACCTGTGTCCCCCACAGTGGAAGTGTGGAGTTGTAACCACTGGAAACCATGAATTTTTTTTTAATTAAAAAATATTTTTGCAAAGAGCATTCACAAGGTTGATGTTTTGTAAAACACCAATTTGAGAACTGCTGACCTGTAAGAATTAGGGAAATTGAGATTTGTTCTATTCCGCATAGTGTCTTAGAGGACACTATGCCACTGTCTTAGAGGAATTATTCTTAGTCTTTAGTCTTTCTGTATATCAGAATCACCTATAGCAGTTAATAGGCAAAAATACAGTGCTGGGGGACTTCCCTGGTGGGCCAGTGGTTAAGAAGCTACCTTTCAATGCAGGGGACACAGGTGTGATCCCTAGCGAGGGAGCTAAGATCCCACATGCCACAGCTAAGATTCAATGCAGCCAAAAATATAGAAATGAATATTTACCAAGAGAAAAATACATATATGTACATATACAAATGTTGGGCCTTGGCTCAGGCCCAACCAATTATATTGCTTAGCAAGCATATTAACATTGTCTTGGCAAGTTCTTTTCTTGCATCCAATGAAAGAAAACTGATAGAGCATTTGTGTATTGAGGTCAATATAGGAAAGCCCAGCAGTGTGATTCCAGAGAAGGCAATGGCAACCCACTCCAGTACTCTTGCCTGGAAAATCCCATGGGCGGAGGAGCCTGGTAGGCTTCAGTCCATCGGGTCACTGAGGGTTGGGCATGACTGAGCGACTTCACTTTCGCTTTTCACTTTCATGCACTGGAGAAGGAAATGGCAACCCACTCCAGTGTTCTTGCCTGGAGAATCCCAGGGACAAGGGAGCCTGGTGGGCTGCTGTCTATGGGGTTGCACAGAGTCGGACACAACTGAAGCAACTTAGCAGCAGCAGCAGCAGTGTGATTGCTTACTTGTTTTCTGTTAAAGGCCATGCAGCTTCTGTGAGAACAAATGAAATGGAAATAGAGGGGACAAGGTCATTCTGATTCAAGATTGACCTAAAACTTGTTTTAAAATCTCTGTACACATACCTTACCTGTCCTCTCTACCCTCCACACCTTGAAAAAGTTGAACCACTCATTTATCTCCTTTACACCTCGATCTTCCACCAGATGATGGAGAAAAGTTGATGGGTTTATAAACTTAGTAAAACTTTGTAAACAAGGAGCCAGATCAGTTCAGTTCAGTTCAGTCGCTCAGTCATGTACGACTCTTTGCAAGCCCATGAATCGCAGCACACCAGGCCTCCCTGTCCATACCAACTCCCAGAGTTCACTCAGACTCGCGTCCATCGAGTCAGTGATGCCATCCAGCCATCTCATCCTCGGTCGTCCCCTTCTCCTCCTGCCCCCAATCCCTCCCAGCATCAGAGTCTTTTCCAATGAGTCAACTCTTCGCATGAGGTGGCCAAACTACTGGCGTTTCCGCTTTAGCATCATTCCTTCCAAAGAAATCCTAGGGCTGATTTCCTTCAGAATGGATTGGTTGGATCTCCTTGCAGTCCAAGGGACTCTCAAGAGTCTTCTCCAACACCACAGTTCAAAAGCATCAATTCTTCGGCGCTCAATTAGTGCAAAATATAACATCCTACATTGTGAAAGGAAAATCAAAGTGGAGTCTGTTTTGCTAAGAGAGCTCTTTAAAATGGAGCTGGGGGTCCATTAGTTTGTTTTGTTGTTACTGTTGTTCTTGAGAGGCCATTAGTGAAGTGGCATCTCAACCTGAATGAATCGGACCTTTTGACCTGATGAAGTCTTCCAGAACACTTATGAAACCCCTACCCTAAAATAACAGTAACAGTCTATCTACTTACTGGACCTCTACCTTATAACAACTTAGCCTTAAGGACAAATGTTTTCCTATTTGTGTCAGAGTGAAGCACAATTCTCACTAGTGATTTTTATTCTTCAGTTTATTGAGGTGGTGTTCCACATTGATTGATTTGCAGATACTGAACAACCCTTGTATCCTTGGGATAAGTCCTACTTGATCTTGGTGTGTGTTCAAGCATGCTTAGTCACTTAGTCGTGTCCGACTCTTTGCAACCCTTTGGACAGTAGCCTACCAGGCTCCTCTCTCCATGGGGTTTTTCAGGCAAGAATACTGGAGTGAGTTGCCATTTTCTTCTCCAGGGGATCTTCCACACCCAGGGATTGAACCCACATCTCCTGTGTCTCCTGTGTCTCCCGCACTGCAGGCAGATTCTTATCCCACTTCATCAAGGAAACATCCCTTTAAAGCATTGTTGGATTCAGTTTGCTGTTTTATTGAGGATTTTTGCCTCTATGTTTATCATGATACTGGCATAAAATTTTATTATTTTATTCTATCTTTGTCGAGTTTAGGTATCAGGGTGATGCTGGTTGATAGAATGAGTTTGGAAGCATTTCTTACTCTAAATTTTTGGAATGGTTTGAGAAAGAATGGTGTTAACGCTTCTCCAGGTGTTTGGTAGAACTCACCTGTGAAGCCATCTGGTTCTGCACTTTGTTTCTTGAGCATTGTTGTTGTTACTGATTTAATTTCAGTACTGTTTATTAATCAGTTCATATTTTTCATTTCTTCATGTTGAATCTTGGGGTATTGTATATCTCTAGGAATTTGTCCTTTTCTTTTAATTGGACCGTTTTATTTGCATATAGTTGCTTATATTAATCTCTTATGATCCTTTATATTTCTGTGTTGTTGGCAATAACTTCTTTTCATTTCTGATTTCAGTTATTTGGGCCCTCTCTTTTTTTTTTTTTCTTAATGTGTCTGGCTAATGGTTTATCAATTTTATTTCTGTTTTCAAAAAACCAATTCTTATTTGCATATAGTTGCTTATATTAATCTCTTATGATCCTTTATATTTCTGTGTTGTTGGCAATAACTTCTTTTCATTTCTGATTTCATTTATTTGGGCCCTCTCTTTTTTTTTTTTCTTAATGTGTCTGGCTAATGGTTTATCAATTTTATTTCTGTTTTCAAAAAACCAATTCTTATTTGCATATAGTTGCTTATATTAATCTCTTATGATCCTTTATATTTCTGTGTTGTTGGCAATAACTTCTTTTCATTTCTGATTTCATTTATTTGGGCCCTCTCTTTTTTTTTTTTCTT
>SJYC01134590.1:0-50474 GCA_006408675.1 Madoqua kirkii
AAGTTCACAGTTCACATATTGCTGAAGCCTGGCTTGGAGAATTTTGAGCATTACTTTACTAGCGTGTGAGATGAGTGCAATTGTGCATTCTTTGGCATTGCCTTTCTTTGGGATTGGAATGAAAACTGACCTTTTCCAGTCCTGTGGCCACTGCTGAGTTTTCCAAATTTGCTGGCATATTGAGTGCAGCACTTTCACAGCATCATCTATCAGGATTTGAAATAGCTCCACTGGAATTCCATCACCTCCACTAGCTTTGTTTGTAGTGATGCTTTCTAAGGCCCACTTGACTTCACATTCTAGGATGTCTGGCTCTAGATGAGTGATCACACAATCGTGATTATCCAGGTCGTGAAGATCTTTCTGGTACAGTTCTTCTGTGTATTCTTGCCACCTCTTTTTAATATCTTCTGCTTCTCTTAAGTTTAGACCATTTCTGTCCTTTATCAAGCCCATCTTTGCATGAAATGTTCCCTTGGTATCTCTTATTTTCTTGAAGAGATCTCTAGTCTTTCCCATTCTGTTGTTTTCCTCTATTTCTTTGCATTGGTCGCTGAAGAAGGCTTTCTTATCTCTTCTTGCTATTCTTTGGAATTCTGCATTCAGATGCTTATATCTTTCCTTTTCTCCTTTGCTTTTTGCTTCTCTTCTTTTCATAGCTATTTGTAAGGCCTCCCCAGACAGCCATTTTGCTTTTTTGCATTTCTTTTCCATGGGGATGGTCATGATCCCTGTCTCCTGTACAATGTCATGAACCTCATTCCATAGTTCATCAGGCACTCTATCAGATCTAGGCCCTTAAATCTATTTCTCACTTCCACTGTATAATCATAAGGGATTTGATTTAGGTAATACCTGAATGGTCTAGTGGTTTTCCCTACTTTCTTCAATTTCAGTCTGAATTTGGAAATAAGGAGTTCATGATCTGAGCCACATTCACTCCTGGTTTTGTTATTGTTGTCTGTATAGAGCTTCTCCATCTTTGGCTGCAAAGATTATAATCAATCTGATTTCAGTGTTGACCATCCAGTGATGTACATGTGTAGAGGGATCCCAGGCATTTAGATCTTGAATCATGGAATGTATTAGCTATTCAAAAGAATAAACAAGTAAGTATCTCTTCCTACCTTCCCCTAGCCTGTACTATCAGCTTTTCCTTCTTTCTCCTTTATTTCTAGCCTCTCCCTCTCCACTAGACTCTTTCTGTGAACATTTAAACATGTTCTGGGCTCTCCACTCTTTAAAAATAAAGTTTCCAGGAACCTT
The DNA here is from genome assembly GCA_006408675.1 of Madoqua kirkii. Classification (NCBI taxonomy): domain Eukaryota; kingdom Metazoa; phylum Chordata; class Mammalia; order Artiodactyla; family Bovidae; genus Madoqua; species Madoqua kirkii. The sequence goes on from SJYC01134590.1 coordinate 1,267, forward strand.
CCATCCCTCTGGTTCCTGTTCATTCCTCTTCCGTTCCTTGGCACCTGGCCCCTTCAAAGAGTTTTGATTACTTCCTGTCACCTGCAATTTATATCTCATCCATTTTACTTTCTCCCTCATTTCTGTTCAAGGATCCTGCTTTCATTGTTGTCATAAGAGATCTCCATGGTCCTAAATTCTGTAGACACTTCCTCAGCCTTCCTTTTGACCTTGCATCCCTGGTGGCTCAGCTGGTAAAGAATCTGCCTGCAATGCTGAAGACCTGGCTGCGTTCCTTGGGTTGGGAAGATCCCCTGGAGAAGGGAATGGCTACCCACTCCAGTATTCTGGCCTGGTGAATTCCATGGACTGTGTATAGTCCATGGGGTCACAAAGAGTCAGACACGACTGAGCGACTGTCACTTTCACTGAGCGACTTTCACTTTCACTGAGTGACTATCACTTTCACTTTTCACGTCAGCCTTCAGCATACCTGCCTAGTTACTGGGTATATCAGTTCCCTGTGTCTAATGTGGCAGATTACCACAAACTAGAGGCTTAAAACATGAATTTTTTCTCTTACCATCTGGAGGCTAGAAGTCAAAAGTCAAGAAATAAAAAGGTTGGACTCTCTTGCTCTGGAGACTGCAGGGGAGAATCTGTTCTTTGCCTGTTCAGCTTGTGGTGTCTGTAGGCATTCCTTGACTTGTGGCCCCACCACTCCAATCTCTGCCTTCCCAGTCACATTGCCTCCTTTTCTCCATGTCAAATCTCCTGCTTTTCTCTTACAAGACACTTACCATGGGATTTAGGGCCTCCTGGGATAATGCAGGATGATCTACTTATCTCAAGGTCTTTAATGTAGTTATGTCTACAAAGACCTGTATTCTGAATAATGTAGTCTTCACAGATTCTCGGCATTAGAATCTGAACATATCTTTTTGGGGGCTACCTTTGCAACTCACTATAAGCGAAGGGTTCTGTCTTCCCTTGATTTTTGTGATGTCACACTCTTCTAGTTTCCTTCTCAGTCTCCTTGTCTATCTCCTTGTCTTATCTGACTTTGCCCTCTCTCCCTAGGCAATATTCTAGGCCCATGACTTTGGTTACCATGTATGTAGACTATTGCAAATTTCTATATTTAGTCATACCTCTCCTATTGATGCATACAAACAACCTACTTATGTCACCATTTGAATGTTTCAGAGGCATTACACATTTAATGTGTCCAAAATAGAACGCATCACCCATTATACCTTGAATCCCCATCCCCACCCAAGAAAAATCCACCCTTCCCATAGAGTTCCTTAGCCCAGCGAGTGACACTACCCCTCACCCAGTTGCTGGTGCCAGAGTCATCCTTGATATCTGCCTCACCTTGTCTCCCCGCATCCAGTTCCTCACCAGAAAAGCGTAAAACATGTTTAGAATTTACTCTCTTCTTACTGCCATTGTGCTAGTTTAAGCAGCTGCCTTTTGTTTTTCATCTGAGTTAGTGCATTAGCTGCCTTATTGGTCTCCCATTGTCCTCTCTCAGTCTCTCCAATCCATTTTCCATATGGCAGCCTGAGTAACCTCAAAATATGAATTGAGTCATGTCACTGTGCTGCTGAGAACCACTTTCAGTGGCTTTCATTGCGTTTCGGATGATCTCCAAAATTCTTCAATGGCCTCTGGTGTCCCATCTGCCTCTGCACCCTCATCTCTCTTCTTTGGCCGTTCTCCGACTGGTTCTCCTTTGACTCTTAAACTGTATGTGTACGTACCTTCTTCTAGTTCTTGAAAGTTCCCTCCTGCCTCTGAATCTTTGCACATGGTTTTCCCTCTCTTCCCTCCTGCTAGCTAACAAAATTTTCAGGTATCAATCTAAATGTTGCTTGTTCAGGGAAACCCTTCCTAGCCATCCCCTACTCCTGAACTAGATTGGGTCTTCCTGTCTTCTAATAGTCCCTTTTGCCTCTCCTTTTAATTTAATACTAATTATTCTTAACTATTTGCTTATCTCTCTCCTGAGAGAATGTAAATACCATCAGTGAAATAACTGTGTACCTTGTGAAAGTAGCTGTTAAGCACAGGCTGAGGGTAGACACACAGATTCTAGTGAGTGAGTGCATCTAATTACCTGAGTTACTAAGATGTAACTGGGCAAGACCAAAGCCTGAATCTAGTGGCAACATGTTTGAAGTAAAATAACATGTAAAACTGTTACCCACAATGTTTAATTTTTTAAATAGTATTCACCAGACTGATTTGTGGCGCTGGAGAAGACTCTTTAAAGTCCCCTGGACTGCACGGGGATCAAACAGTCATTCCTAAAGGAAATCAACCCTGGATATTCATTGGAAGGATTGATGCTGAAGCTGAAGCTCCAATAGTTTGGCCACCTGATGTGAAGAGTTGGCTCATTGGAGGCAAAGGAGAAGGGGGCGGCAGAGAATGATATGGTTAGATAGCATTACAAACACAGTGGACATGAATTTGAACAAACTCCAGGAGATAGTGAAGGACAGAGGAAACTGGTGTGCTGTAGTCTATGGGGTCACAAAGAGTTGGACACGACTTAACGACTAAACAACAACAACCAGACTGAATGAAGTTAACAAAACTGTAGGAAACATAATAGTAGATACTAGTTTTACTATAAACTACTCAATAGACTTTTCCCCAATAATTGAGTCAATAGTTCCAAGTATTCTTAACAGTCAAGTTGTTATCCTGGGCATAATCTAGTTTTAGCTTCTGAAAAAAAATCTCATCTAGGTTCAAAAAAAAAAAATAGCCAAGTTTTGGATTGGAAAAACTGTTGGATCTGAAAATCGCGGATTTTCAAAGTGTTGAACTGATGAAGTATGTATTCTGGAAATATCCTAGGTATATTAAAAGTCTTGAAGTTCTTTGTGGTTGGGAACTAAGACCTCTATTTCAAGCCAAGTATCTTAAACACAAACTCTTGACCGAGGTAAAGTGCGAAATCATATGCTTGGCAGGAGCTTAGCATTCCTGTTTTGACCAGATGCTTTACCATCTTCAGCCAAATGACAATCATTATTTTCCATTTTCAGCATGTTTGCCACACATTTAAGAGGGAAAGTGAGATGGAGGTGGGGAATGAGTTTCAAATAGTTGTTAGATTTCTTAATGCAGTTTAGATATAGACCAGACATCAACTCCTTTATGTGCTATTGAGGTCTAGTTCTTAAAGAACTCCTCAAACAATGACCTGCTTCAGACTTCATGTTTGCCTTCTTAATAGATGAGTGGCATCTGGTGGTTTGTATGGCAGAGCTAGATGTCCATGTTTACTGAATACCTGTGTTATTTATTTATTATTATATAAGAACTTATCCCAAAGTTTAGCAGGCTAAAACAATAAACATTTAGTATCACAGTTCCTGTGGGTCAGGAATCTGGGAGCAGCCTAGCTGGGTGCCCCTACCTCAGAATCTCATAAAGTTCAAGTGGTCTCATCTGAGGACCTGATGGTGGGAAGATGACCTTCGAAACTTGCGTGCTTGTTAACAAGAGTTGAGTAACTGGGAATTCCCTGGTGGTCCAGTGATTACGACTTGGCTTTTTCACTGCTGGGGTCCTCAAATGCAATCCCTTGCTAGGGAACTAAGATTCCACAAGCCAAGCAGAGCTGCCAAAAACAATTTTTTTGAATTCCTAGTCACATGGTCCTCTCCACAGTATAGCTGACAACATAGTGGCCATTCTGATTTGTGATCCTACTTTTGTAACCAAGCATTTTCCCTATCTCTAGAAGCTTTGGGGACATTTTCTTTGTCTCCACTAGACTAGAATTTCACAGTGATGTGACTTGGTGTGGGAGGATCAAAGTCATGAGTGTGACATATCAAAATAAGATGGTTAGAGAAACACCATGCTTTTGGAAGCCAAGCATGATGGATGGTGAGCTGGAGAGGAGCTGGCAACAGAATGTTACATACAACTTTGGGAACAGGACAGTCAAGGAAGTTACAGGTGATGGTCCCATCTTACCTGCTGTCTTTCCCAAGTTGGATGGCATTTCCCAAGTGTCTTACCTAGGATTAACCATTTTTCAGCCAAACCTCCCCATGCTCACCCCATTACAATGTCAAGAGGCACATTAACACTGTCACACAGTGGGCCTACAAACCAGTGTTGTTACTGAACCAACCCAGCAACCCAGTTTGCTTAGCTGCTGAACCAGTACCTTTTTTGGTCTTTAGCACTGTCTGGGTGTTTTTTTTTTAACTTTTCAGCATGTTTGCCACACATTTAAGAGGGAAAGTGAGATGGAGGTGGGGAATGAGTTTCAAATAGTTGTTAGATTTCTTAATGCAGTTTAGATATAGACCAGACATCAACTCCTTTATGTGCTATTGAGGTCTAGTTCTTAAAGAACTCCTCAAACAATGACCTGCTTCAGACTTCATGTTTGCCTTCTTAATAGATGAGTGGCATCTGGTGGTTTGTATGGCAGAGCTAGATGTCCATGTTTACTGAATACCTGTGTTATTTATTTATTATTATATAAGAACTTATCCCAAAGTTTAGCAGGCTAAAACAATAAACATTTAGTATCACAGTTCCTGTGGGTCAGGAATCTGGGAGCAGCCTAGCTGGGTGCCCCTACCTCAGAATCTCATAAAGTTCAAGTGGTCTCATCTGAGGACCTGATGGTGGGAAGATGACCTTCGAAACTTGCGTGCTTGTTAACAAGAGTTGAGTAACTGGGAATTCCCTGGTGGTCCAGTGATTACGACTTGGCTTTTTCACTGCTGGGGTCCTCAAATGCAATCCCTTGCTAGGGAACTAAGATTCCACAAGCCAAGCAGAGCTGCCAAAAACAAATTTTTTTGAATTCCTAGTCACATGGTCCTCTCCACAGTATAGCTGACAACATAGTGGCCATTCTGATTTGTGATCCTACTTTTGTAACCAAGCATTTTCCCTATCTCTAGAAGCTTTGGGGACATTTTCTTTGTCTCCACTAGACTAGAATTTCACAGTGATGTGACTTGGTGTGGGAGGATCAAAGTCATGAGTGTGACATATCAAAATAAGATGGTTAGAGAAACACCATGCTTTTGGAAGCCAAGCATGATGGATGGTGAGCTGGAGAGGAGCTGGCAACAGAATGTTACATACAACTTTGGGAACAGGACAGTCAAGGAAGTTACAGGTGATGGTCCCATCTTACCTGCTGTCTTTCCCAAGTTGGATGGCATTTCCCAAGTGTCTTACCTAGGATTAACCATTTTTCAGCCAAACCTCCCCATGCTCACCCCATTACAATGTCAAGAGGCACATTAACACTGTCACACAGTGGGCCTACAAACCAGTGTTGTTACTGAACCAACCCAGCAACCCAGTTTGCTTAGCTGCTGAACCAGTACCTTTTTTGGTCTTTAGCACTGTCTGGGTGTTTTTTTTTAACTGAGGTTGGACAGAATATGCACCTTAAGTTATAGCATAAATATGAAATTTCTTTATAAACAGTTCAGTTCAGTCGCTCAGTTGTGTCCAACTCTTTGCAACCCCATGAACTGCAGCACGCCAGGCCTCCCTGTCCATCACCAACTCCTGGAGTTCACTGAAACTCACGTCCATCGAGTTGGTGATGCCATCCAGCCATTTTATCCTCTGTCATCCCTTTCTCCTCCTGCCCCCAATCCCTTCCAGCATCAGAGTCTTTTCCAATGAGTCAACTCTTCGCATGAGGTGGCCAAAGTACTGGAGTTTCAGCTTTAGCATCATTCCTTCCAAAGAACACCCAGGACTGATCTCCTTTAGAATGGACTAGTTGGATCTCCTTGCAGTCCAAGGGACTCTCAAGAGTCTTCTCCAGCACCACAGTTCAAAAGCATCAATTCTTCAGCACTCAGCCTTCTTACAGTCCAATTCTCATATCCATACATGACTACTATTGTTAAGCACTATACAAATTAAGCTCTTGGATTGCTGCTGTTTAGAGAAACCAAACTCCCCAATTGTTTGGAAAAGGTGGAATTGTATAAAATACAAATCAACACTATGTAACCTACTGTGGAGAGAACAATTTTTGTAGTATTGACAGTCCCAATCACAGTGTTTTTTACTTTCCTAAAGTGTTTGTATTTAAAAAAAAAAAAAAGAAAAACTTTTCTAAATGTTTACATTAAATTAGATAATACCCCATGTTGAGTTTGTGGTAATTTTCCATCCCTTTCTCATGAACAGGCACATTCTGCAGTGTCTTCTCTGTGCGCTGCCTTTCTCTTGAATTAGGGTTATTTTGTTCTTTCTTCCTCTGCTTTCCCTTTCTCCTGACTGTCATGGGCACTCAGGATTTATTTTGGTGGCAAAGGCAGATGTTTTAGAAAATGGATCTCTGATTATCTGTGGGTGACTTCTATAATGTGGGGAGAAATCACTGTGTTGATAGTAAGAGAAGTGAAATGAAGGTCGCTTAATCATGTCTGACTGTGACCCTATGGACCATACAGACCATGGAATTCTCCAGGCCAGCATACTGGAGTGGGTAGCCTTTCCCTTCTCCAGGGAATCTCCTAACCCAGGGATTGAACCCAGGTCTCCCACGTTGCAGGTAGATTCTCTACCAGCTGAGCCACCAGGGAAGCCCAAGAATATTGGGGTGGGTAGCCTATCCCTTCTCCAGGGGATCTTCCTGACCCAGAGATCAAACTGGGGTCTCCTGCACTACAGGCAGATTCTTTACCAACTGAGCTATAAGAATAGTAAGCAACTGCCAAAATAATATTTGGAAAGTGCTGTGTAATCTGCTATCCATCCAGGTTCAAGACCTGTTAAGTCTCTGATTAGAAATACCTATTTACGGCCTCCCCACGGCCCGCCGGCCTCGCCGCCGCCTCCTTCGCTCCCTCTGCGTGGGCCAGCGGCTGGGCGGAGGCTCGGGGGCGTCGCGGCGCCGAGAGGGCGGGCGGCCAGACTTTGGCCCGGCGGCCCGAGTCCTGCGGCTGGTCGGAGCTCGGCGGGCGGGCGGCGGCAGCGGGCGCCAGTCTATACGGCGGCGGCTCTGTCGGGCCTGGCTGTCCAGCTATCGCGCTCAGCCGCCCGCTGTTATGGGGTCTTCTGCAAGAGGCTGACGCGCACGCTGCTCATCTTCTTCGACCTGGCCTGGCGCTTGCGCATCAACTTCCCCTACCTCTACATCGTGGCTTCCATGATGCTCAAAGTCCGTCTGCAGGTTCATATTGAGATCCACTGAAGACCTTCCACAGACTGACTGGCGTGTCCTGGGGCTCAGGGTGTCAGACACACAGATGACTCTCCGCACGCGCCTCGCGGAAGAGCAGGGAGCAGGCGCCGCCTTGGACAGAGCCTCATGCAGAGAACTGTGGAGCGAGAGAAGGCAGGAGGCGAGCCCTGGCTCAGCAGATGGCGCTTCCTGGGCAAGGAGGCCTGCGGTCTATGCCCGAGGAGATCCAGGAAAGGAGGAGTCATCACTGGAAACAAAGTGTGACCCGCGTGGCGCCAGCCCCTTGCCTCGAGGTGGCCTCGAAGCGCTTCCACGGCGGCAAGCAGCAGTAGAAGAAACTCAGCCTCCGTGGCTGCGCAGAACAACACTGCGCGGCTGCCCTCGGCTCCTGCAGGGGAGCAGGGTGCGGGGCCAGGCCGCGGTGTCGCGGAGGCTCCAGGCATGGACTGGCCGCAGGCAGTGCCAGGCCCACTGGCGCCCACAGAGGACGGAGCCACGATGGAGAGCCCCGGGGGTCAGGACTGCTGGGCCAGCAAAGAGGGTCTGCAAAGGGGGTTTCTGAAGATGACCCACCCCTTGCTTTCCTGGAGAAGCTGGACTCTGCGTTGGCACCCTCTTGCCTGCAATCCATCCTGCTGCACGCACATCCCCTAATATTCTTGAATGATGAGACGAAAAGTGTTTTCCCTAGCCATTCAGAGCCCATGTTTTCAGAGCCAAGAGTAGAATACAAGAAAATGCTTTCATGGGGAAAAAAAGCACCTCAGATGATCTGCAGATAACAGTGGCATCACTGGCTGCACAAGCTTTTGAATGAGCGAATCTGTTATGCCATGGTTAAGGTCAGACAGAGCAATAAAAATAGTGAGACTAAGCACTGTCCTCGAATACTTTCATTTGCATTAACTCTGGACACACACGGCGTGGCAGTGAAGCTCCGGCTTTGATTCATGTGACCAGACAGACTTAAAGTCAGTGGAACTTGAACCCACAGAAAGTTGGTTGATAGGGAAGGCAGTCTCTGTGCTTGAAAGACATTTAGGCTTGGGAAGCCACGTCAAGGAGGTTATTGACATTACCTTACACAGCTATCAGATGAGAATCAGAAGCTGTAACAGCAAGCTTTGGGTTTACCTTCAGCAGCATCTGGCAGGGCCGCCGTCCCAGGCACTCTCTCTCCAACCTGTTCTCTGACCATCTGACGAGAGTAGGTATTTGTAAAAGTCAACCCTGCTGGGCTTGGTCTGAGCCAGGCCAAGTTGATGGTAAGCTGTTGTCATTTCTGCGTTTTGTAGAATAATTTGAGCAAAAGCTGGTATCTTTTCTCACACCCCTTTCCTTCCACTTGACATGCAATTTACATGGAGGCCCTACGGTGAAAGTTGCAATATTAACATTACCTTTAGATAACCCTTCCTCAAACTAGGAACCCTAGCAGTGTTAACCCAAAATAAGAAATGAGCTTGAGCCTGTCTGCTGGAGCTCTGACATAGAGAGGGGAAAAAAAATAAAGCAAGTATTTCCCCTTAGAAGGTCTCCTTTTTCTCCGCTGACGCCTTTTGTCGTGTGCTGGTAATTTGATGAAACACCCTGAAGAGCAGTTTTTAAGGAGCCCAAAGGAAGACGCCCCATTTCCGGAGGTATTGATTACATTTATCAGTTTATGTTGCGTGCTAAATTACCATGCTGTGTGCTATTTTAGTGTTCTGGAGAAATGAAAAATAAAACCTGTTCCTTAGCATAATAAATGTCTTATTTTACATGTGTAAATAAAAAAAAAAGTACCTATTTACTCAGTTGCCTTGACATTCGGAACATACTTGCTTCTATCATTGTTATGCTGAAAATGGAAGTGGTAAAAATAAAAACTTGTTTCCCCTCTTTTATAGCCATATGGGATTATTATTCTGGAGCAGTATTTGAAATAATCATTGATTTCTTTTGTCTCTGTCTGCTGCTGCTGCTGCTGCTGCTAAGTCATTTCAGTTGTGTCCGACTCTGTGTGACCCCATAGATGGCAGCCCACCAGGCTACCCCGTCCTTGGGATTCTCCAGGCAAGAACACTGGAGTGGGTTGCCATTTCCTTCTCCAATGCATGAAAGTGAAAAGTGAAAGGGAAGTCGCTCAGTTGTGTCCGACTCCCAGCGACCCCATGGACTGCAGCCCACCAGGCTCCTCCGTCCATGGGATTTTCCAGGCAAGAGTACTGGAGTGGGGTGCCATTGCCTTCTCCTATATTTCATACTAGGTGCCCTTATTAAACCAACAGTGAATTACATGGGTTCTGTCTTAAATTCTCTTTGAACTATCGAATTATTTTTTCATCTTTTTTTATACAATTTTATTTACTGGGTCTTCGTTGCTGTGCACTGGCCTTTTCTCTCGTTGGGGGGAACAGGGGCTTCTTACTGCTGCTTCTCTTGTGGAGCATGGGCTCTAGGGCACACAGGCTCAATAGTTGTGGCACATGGGCTTAGTTACTCCACGGCATGTTGGATCTTCCCAGACCAGGGGTCGAAGCGTCCCCTGCGTTGGTAGGCGGATTCTTTACCACTGAGCCACCCGGGAAGCCCATATTCTTATTACTCTTCACAACTGTACTTTGTCTTTTAAGATTGTATTTTCTAATGTTCATAACAGGTTTGAAAATTGAAAAAAACTTCACTAACTTTTAGTGTACCCAGAAGCAGAGAAGAACTTTTTCATGAATGTTAAACAAGACAGAAATAAGTGAAAAATAATGTATTAAAACTTAAAGGTGCCCCAGGGAGCGCTGGGGAGAGGACTGAGCTGAGACTGAAAGGAGACAGGCTAGGAAGGGAAAATTGCCTAAGCACGATGATCCATGGGTATTTATGAAGTTCCTAATATTGAGGAAGATTACAAAATATAAAAACTTATCATCTTGTGTTTCAGGAGTTGAGAATCTAATTAAGAAGAGAAAAATTATACATATGAAACAGAATAGTTAAGTAGTATTAACACCTTTCTCATTACCTATAAGAGCTTTGAGGAGGTGCTATAGAGCGTAAAGACTGCAATGTTTCGTTTTGGTTTTTAAATTTTTATTTATTTATTTAGTTTTGGCTGTGCTGGGTCTTCATTGCTGTGCCCAGGCTTTCACTAGCTGCAGTGACTGGGGCTACTCTTTAGTTTCGGTACAAGGGCCTCTCAGTGCAGCAGCTTATCTCGTTGCAGAGCACAAGCTCTAGGTGCTTGGGCTCAGTAGTTGTGGTGCGAGGGCTTAGTTGGTCCATAGCATGTGGTTTCTTCTGGAACCAGGGGTCATGCCTGTGTCCCCTGCATTGGCTGGCAGATTCTTAAATCTGGACCACTAGGAAAGTCCTGCAACTGTTTTTGAAGAATGGTTAAATGTTAAATGAAGAACTGAAAATAGATACATTCGAGATGATAGCAAGCATACCAAAATGAATTTGGAAGCCAAAAGAATACTCCTGAGTGCAGATGAACAGGCACTTACATAATACCAGTGGGAATTTAAACTCTATGGCAGCTTGGCCATAAATCACGAGCCTTAAACAAACATTCTTTCCTATATGGCAGTTCTATTTTTAGGAATTATCTTAAGAAAATCATTAGAGAAAATGAACACAAGAAGTTCATCCCACCTTTATAATACAGAAATGTTGGAAACACACCAACTGACAGAATGTCTATATTAATATGGAAATGAGAAAGAGCAAATGATGGAGCATCATGCTGTTACTATAAGAATGGGTGCTTGGGGAATGTGTGTCTATGTGTCGGTACACAGGGGATGTCAGCAAGCTTATATCCACCACATTGTGAATCATTTTTAACTCTGTATAGCTAGACAGCTGATGACCTTACTTTTTTTCCTTTTTGCTTTCCAGTGTGATAAACATGTATTATGTTTTGAAATAGATTTTAAAGAAAAATAGAGCTTAATAAGAATCAGAATAGGGACTTCCCTGGTAGTCCAGTGGCTAAGATTCTGTGCTTCCAGTGGAGGGGGCCCGGGTTCAATCCCTGGTCAAGGAACTAGATCTCACATCCTGCAACTCAGAGTTCACATGCTGAAACTAAAGATCCTGCATGCCACAGCTAAGACCCAGCACAAGCAAAAAAAAAATTTTTAAGAAGAAAACAAACAAAATCAGAATTAGGGGCAATCGTTTACAATGTTTATTAAGAATGTATTTTTTCTGCCTATTTAAATGTTAGGGAAGCTATGATCTTGGTTAGGTTCTAGAACTTAACAGAAATTTGGCTTGAAAAGGTCCCCTCCCACCCAGCACCCATCCCACTTGGCTAGAAAGGCTAACTGAGCTGAGATGTTTTTTCTTTTAACTCTTAAAGAATTGTACATCTGTATAGGTAACTAGTTACAGACTAGCATTTTCTATTTATCTGTAGTTAATAACTTTGATTTAGAACACCAGAAGCATCTGGAAGAATCTTTTCATTTCCTTGATTCTTGTATCATTTTATCCTTTCTTTTGGTCCTGTGTAGGTTCTGTCATAATGAATGGATCCAGTGTGGCGAATACATCACCAGTATAAAATCCAAAGAGGACCAGGTGTTAAATGGGCATGATGAGAAGGAAAACCCATTCGCAGAGTACATGTGGATGGAGAATGAAGAGGATTTCAACAGACAGGTAAAGAAATGAAAGGCTAATGATACATGTAGTTCAACAGCTACATTTTACCATCAGTCTGTCAAAAGAGAATTGTGTTCATTGGCTTTAGAATAACTTGAAAATACATAGATACCTGGTCAGGGCTGACCAAAAAGCAACTTCAGTTGCTAAGAGACCAAATTGAAGATACCTTGGAGGATGATATTGAAATTTTTCTATCATGCTAATTAAAAGAGGATCCAGTGCCATGGTGTTCTGGTGTCGGCTTCTGGGAAACAGCAGCTATGTGCAGACAAACCAGCCTGGCATGCCTCAAGTAGGAACTCAGGGACTGGCAGAATGTAGATCTGAGATAGAGAGTGTATTTGGTGGGGGAAGGCTAGACTGCTTGCACAAAGATCCAGCAGTAATCAGTTGTCTTATATCTCTGTGGTTTTAACAGCCCCAGGTAAGCACTCCAGGTAGACAGGTGACTCTGCAACCACTTGATGCCCTCCATCATGTTGCCCTGCCACTCCCAGGGCATTTGGCAACTGTAGGATAACTTGAAGTCAAGCCATAGGAAAGGGAGAGAGCCAAATGTCAAGGCAAAAGGTCTCCTTTTAACCAAATGATGCCAGAGTGCTCCCATCCCTTCTTGGGGACAGTATGTGATTATAGTTTCATGGCCATATCCAGCATGGAAGACAGGAAATTTGATTTTAACTGCACAACTGGTGCTTTGGGGAGATGGAAACAAGTTTAGGAAACAGCCAGGAGTTTCCACCCGCTGTGGCTCACTGTGTTATGATCTGTGTGAACAATACATAGACCGTGCTTCCTATGACACCCCTGGGCCCGGGTAACTGCTTTTGTGGCTTGTGCCTGTGAATAAGGGGAGACTTAATATGGAAGAGCATGTTGTTATGCTCTCAGGGAGAGTTTTAGAGCAGATCTGAGCAGTCATGTTAAATCTTGTAGTTTGAAAATATTTTCAGTTATTATTTTAAGTACTTTGTAACTAATTTACTTGAGATTAAAAAAATAAAAAGTATAGTTAATTGTAATGTTGAAATGATATGTTTAAGTCTTGCTACAGGTGACTTTTCCTTTGGATTCAACTATATTGGCTGTTTGGGGGATTATTTTTGCTTGACCAGCCCTCTGGTGGCAGCATACAAGCTGTGAATCAGTCACCAGGCAGCCTGCAGGGATGGCCAAACATGAAATGGGAGGCCTGTGAAAATCACACTGATCTCCAGAGTGAAGCATACTCTTTACCAAGAGTTAACAGGGTCTGCAAAGAAGTATAAAATATCCTTGCTATATATTGCTCTAGATTTAAGACACTTTTTTTTCAGAAATATGCAAGTTGTTTAAATATTTGTATTATTTCTTCTTGTTTTGAAAGAATTTTCTACTGGTATGCCAGAAAGTGTTCTTTATATCTTTCTAAGATTCTGAAAGTATTTTTCTCCCGAAGGGGCTTTATTACTAGAAAAGTGGGCCAGCAGCTAGGAGTTGGTTTTGGTTTAATCTCCACTGTCCAGGTAGTAGTCTAGATACATAGTTCCTGAACCCTTTTCATACTTGTAAAATGGGAAATTTAAGAATTGCCTCTCAATAATCTTGAAAAAAAATGTCAAGCTTTAAAATGATTTTCTATTAAGTGCCATATGAGTGAAAAATATCTATGTCATGTATTAGATCCGTGAAGACCTGGAATTTCTGCCAATTTGACTATTTCCTGTCTTATTTTTTATGTAATTTGATTGAAGATACTAAAAGTTATATTTTTTTCTAGCCTTTCATTAAAAGCATTATAATTCTTAGTAGATCTCCTACAAGATCATTCTTAGTTGCAAAGTTATAACCTCTGAAAGAAAGAGGTAGGAAAAAACTAGAAAGTGTGAGTCCCACTGGGACAGTTAAGTCTGAGCTCTTCCCCTTTGCTTGCCAGGTGGAGGAGGAGCTGCAGAGCAAGAATTCTTGGATCTCTGCTTTCAGGAGATGTTGGATGAGGAAGACCAAGACTGGTTTATTCCATCCCGAGACCTGCCTCAGGCCATGGGACAGTTGCAGCAACAGTTAAATGGACTGTCAGTCAGTGATGGCCATGCTTCTGAAGATATTTTGGTAAGAGCATACGTAGTTCCACATGTGACATAGTGAAAACAATATGGGATTGGGAGTCACGTCTCTCTTTTTAGCCCAACAACCTTGGGCAAGCTTTGGCGCCCTCTGAGTCACTGTTTCTTCACTCACCGCCTGGGCGTTAACAAGGGGGCCGTGGAAGACGCGCTGCGCCTCTTAAAGCACTGTGGAAAGGTGATTGCTGCCGCACCACCAACTGCCATTTTCTCTGGTGGCATTTTCAAAACAGAATTGGGATTAAGGATAAAAATTTGAACATGGGAGAGGTTTGGTTTTGAATTATCATTTGCTGTTATCCTTTTCTTTAACTGTGCCTCAAATCTGTATTTATAGTTTTGAATGATTCTGTTATTAAAACTGCTGGCTCATTTTGGAAGGAATATACTTCTAAAAGACTGTTTTCCACTCTTAATTAGAAGACCAGATAAATGAATTCTCTGCTTTCCATGTTTACTTAATGTCAGAATTCCGTAAGTGACAGTGTTCTTGCAAAATTCATGGGAGCCACTGGGAACAGTCCAGGAATAACTGCCTGAGTTGCAAAGAATTCTGTTTTTTTCCCTCCTTTGGTCTGAGAGGAAGGTACTGGTAATACAGAAGCAAGGAGAAAATAAATTTTAAAGTGCTAAAGTGAAGCTTGCCTTGGGATTTATTATCTCTTGGTTCTTATTTCAGAGCAAAAGTAACCTGAATCCAGATGCCAAGGAATTTGTACCAGGAATGAAGTACTGAGCTGACAGAAAGCTTTAAGGAGGACTTGTATGTCCCCGCATCTGGGGACAGTGCTGCACAAAAAGGCGGAGCTGAAGAGGGGGGTGGGATGGGCAGGGGGTGCACAGCGGGGAAGGGAACAGTGGTTTAACTTGACACTGTGACTTGAGTAACTGATGTGCTCAGTCTTTCTCTACAAGCCTCTGAGTATTTCTCTTTTGTTCTACTGACTTTCATTGGAAGCAATTTCCTGTTATTTTTATTAGCTTTTCGATTTAGGGAAATTGCAGTCTTTCCCCATGCCCTCATCAGGAATGTTCTGCTGTGTGTGTTTAAAAGAATAAGCTGACCAAGAAAATCTGGGTGTTTAAAATGCCCTACTCGCCCTGCTGTCTACTTACCAAGGGCAATGAACACCTGGAGCACTACATATTCAGTCTGTTGAGCTGGATGGGAAGAGGAACAGTTGGAAGAAGCAGGTGTTGTAAACCAGAGTACACAGTTCCCTGGCCCCTGGGGTTTCCTGCAATGTGCTTGGATTACCATTGGCCTGCTGACTGAACCATTACCATTGGTCTCCTTGCCTGAACCCCATTCAAGAAAACACAGACTTAAAAATACTGGTTTACAGTACTTTAGATGGTTGATAAACCAACAGTGGTTTAACTTGACACTGTGCATCTTTTGATGGTTGATGAAAGTACAGCAAAGGACTGGGATGGTGGTGTCACTTGAGTCACTGACTTACTGTTGACCTACTCTTAAGCCTCTGTTTACGGCTACCATCAGACTCATTATTTACAAGGTATAAGAGCTCCAGGGTAAATTTGCCACCTCGTCTCTCATGGTGTCCAATCCCCTGTCTCCTTTCTGCCCTGAACCCTATTCTGTTTTTAAGAAGAGACTGTTACCAAAGGTGTGTGAGAGGCATGCAGTACTGGCCATCAGCTTCAGTCTGGAGAGATCATCCTCGAATCCTGACAGTTACCGTTTTAAATTTATTTTTGACAGTTTTTTCCTAGCCCTGTGAAGACTTGGTCCACCTGTGTCTTACTTTCCTTAGAAAGATTTGTGTACAAACCTTTTATAAGTCCATGTACAAAACTTTTATAAGTCCATGTATTTTTCATAACGCTAGCAAGAAGCTCCATTCACAGTTTGATGCTTCTCCCCACCTTAACAGAATTATGCAAAAGAACTCCAGAAAAGCCTAGGAGAGTGAGTCTCACTTGACCCTGTGACTGTGTGATGCACTGGGACAGTTTCAGCAATTATAAAGTTTTCCTGTTCTCACATACCCAGCTTTTTGAATTTTCTAGGTTGAACGTTCTGGGTATATTCTTTTCCTGCCCATAGGTCACAGGTGTTTTGGTTATTGTTGTTGTTGATACTCATAAGGAACTAAATTGGGCACCAGGAGATGCCTTTGTGTGTGGGAGAGGTTGGTGGCAGAGTCAGGTCTGAAAAAGAGTTTGTCTGGTCCTGGCCATTCTCCCAGGATGGGCGAGGACTGGCAGGGGCCTGAGGAGAACAGTGGCCCCTCTGTCTGACTGCCACTGTCTTGTATGACAAGCCTGTCAGGAAAAGATCATGGAACTTGAATAAAGTCTGTAAATTCAGTATGTGTTTATGGGACAGAGGTTGGAAGGAAGGACTAGGGTCTGGAAAACTTAAGAATTTCTCCTTTTTCTTATGAGGTCCCTTGCTGACTTTTCTAACAGCCACAGGTTAATGTCAGATTGAAAATATGAACCCATATTTCCAGATGGGCTCCTGAATTCGTAAAGCCTCTAGCTTGAGAGAATGGAACTCTTTTAACTGTATTCAGAGAGGGCTACAAATAAAGAAATGTCTTAATTCCAGTTTCAGCTTTCAGCTGGAATGGTTGCCTCTGATAAGGTGAGGACCTTGGAAATGTAGAAACAAAGGTCTCTCTTCCAGGACTGCTGTTCCTCCTTCAATCTGCATTAACTTGTCCAAGCTCAGAATTCTAAAGGCTGCTGAAAATGTGTTGGGATTGCCGCAGGAGCCGTTTTCTAGACCATGGTATCTCCATCACAAAGAGGACCACGGATTCTTTCTTGTGTGGCTCCTGGTCTGGGAAGTCCTTCAGGGATCTGCACCGAGCAGATCTTCATCCTGATGAAGGTGTGCCCTTCTGACACCTAGGCTAAGCTGTTAGGTGTGGTCCAAGTGGCTTGCTTATCCTTCTGCTGCGGGTTTCATCTTGGATGTCAGCGTGATTTCACAAGGCATATTTGGTCAGGAGTAAGAAAGCTCCCTGCCAGATAAGCAGTGGAACCCGAGGACTGGCCTTTCCAGTCCTATTGAGACACAGTGTGCTGACACCTTTTTAATGTGTATGTTTGTGCTTCTAGTGGTTCCTCTTGCATTCTGACTTTTCTCCATCTATTTTATGTTGTGAGGTGGGAGCACAGTTGTCACCCAGACCACAGTTCCAGCTATAGTCAGTGTGCCACCTCCTTAGCAGGAAATGCATGTGGGTCTTACTGGGTCTTCAGTGAAAAAAGGCTGGACTCAGACTTTTCCTCATAGGAGAGATTATGGGTGCAAGCCAGACTAGATACTGTTCTTTTCAGGATGAGGCTGGTATTACTATAAGTGATGATTTTGATGTTGAATTTAAGCCACTACTCTTTTTTTTTTTTTTTGGCAACTGGAAGTTTCAGTACTGAAACAGAACATGTATTTTTAACAATTGCCAATTCTGACTGATCCCAGTCTTATTTTATTAGTGATTGATTTTGTGGTTATTGGACTCTTAAACTCCAAAATGAAAAGTATTTTATCATTTGCTCTTCAAGGAGGAAAAAACAAATGCCTTTTAGTTTATCCATCCCTTTGAACTGCAACAGAGGATTTGATGGATGCAGCCTAGGCCTGAGCAGCTGCAGCTTTGGGCCTTTGGGCTAGTTTCTGACTGTGGCAGCTGATTTTAGGGTATCACATAAGGTCACACCCCAGAAGGTTGTAAGGAAAAGGCTGGACCTCTGTAGCACCTTTAGTTTCCGAAGTCAAAACAGCTTGGGTCTCTTTTATTAAAGTTACAATGCTAATTATGACTTTAAAGTGTTTTTAGAGGTAATCAGCATTTTTCAAATTGTGTATTACTATAATGGCAAAGTTCTGTCTTGCGTTTGGAGATGCTGGGAAGTAAGGTCAGTCAAACACTTTGACCTCAGAGTGTAAATTCATGTATGTCAGGGAGGAAGTTGTGTGAAGAGGTAGCCAAAGGGAACTCCTTCAGTAGCGCTGCTGCAGGGCCAGTATGTGCACACCAGGAGCCCAGGACTCTGCACTACTGAGATGGGAGACGCAAGTGTTCTCGCTGAGGATCCTGGCATCACGTTTAACGGTGGTGTTTGATTTGGATTATGTTGATGTATGAGCTCAGCCAGAAACTTGACAGTTTTGACCAAGATTTGGAGGTATTTGTGAAAGACTGTATATCCCTGGCCACTCTCTTCAGGGGTAGATGTAGAGCTCATTAATTTGGGAAGTGGGTGGAAAGAGCAGGAGGACTGACTGAGATCTGGTGAGCATCAGGAGTGTTGGTTTCCTCCTCCCTTTGCCCACAGTCACCCGCGTGAACCATTTCCCCTCTCATTGCCCACACAGATTGTTAATTCTCCTGGTCCCCATGTGGTACACAGCGTACTTTCTGTAGCCACTGCTCTGCTGCCTTGCAGATTTCATCCACAGGCTTGGTTAGTCACAATTTAGTAAGGTTTTTTCCCCTCTGTTTTTAATCTTCTATTTCTCCCATCTTGAAGCTGCCGTTAGTGACAAAGTACAGGGGACTAGGAGGCTGACCCAGGGACACATTCAGGTTTCCTACACGGCCTCTGTACATGGCTCACTACGTCCTGAGTTCACACTACTCGTGTGTATGTGCTAAGTCGCCTCAGTTGTGTCTGACTCTTTGCAGTCCTATGGACTGTAGCCCACCCGGCTCCTCTGTCCATGAGACTTACCAGGCAAGAATACTGGAGTGGGTTGCCATGTCCTCCTCCAGGGGATCTTCCCAGCCTAGGATCGGACCCAAGTCTCTTAAGTCTCCTGCATTGGCAGTCAGGATCTTTACCATACTAGCTCCACCTGGTCTCACTGCCCAATCCTCCATAGCTATCCACAGTCCAGATTGTGCCGGGGGAGAGGGGGTGTTATAGACAGCAAACTACACAGATCTCTATAGGGTGTTAGGTTCATCAACCTACCCCCAGGGGACAGAAAGAAATCTACAAAGGAACAGATGCACCATCTTTAAAGAAAAAGGCCCTTTATGTTTTGTTATCAGGAGTCTCATTTGTGAGGTCTGCTGAGCTTTCTTTCCCAGTCCTGCCTTCTTACTGGCTCCCTTTTAATATTGTCAATAGTAAGGAAAATGTTTTCACTCTGTAACTCAACACTAATTGAGAATCCTCTCTTGTTGATTGAGGGCCTTTGGAAATGTTTAATGCTTGATGGGTGGTTTGCAAGACAGGGACTTTTTTTAAACACCTTTATTGAGGCATATTATCATAAAGTTTGCCCATTTCAAGTGTACAAGTCAGTGATTGTAATAACTTTCCTGAGTGACACAGACATACAATTCTGTTTTAGAACCTTTCCATCCCTCTCAATAAGATCCTTCATGTCTATGTACATGGTACCCATGGTACTTGCCTAACTCTAGGCAACCACTAATCTATTACTATAAATTTGTCTTTTCTGGACATAATCTCAATGGAATCATACAACCTGGTCTCTTGTATCTGGCTTTCTTCATTTAGTGTATTTTTGAGGTTAATCCATGACATATAATTTATGTTACTAGTTTGTTCTTTATTGATAATATTCCATTGATGGATATACCACATTTTGTCAGCAGGGAGTCTTACTAAACTTGGATTTCAACTTCTTGGGGTCTAAATGGAACCCTGAGAACACAGGACTCATGGGGGAGCTGCTATGCATGTCAAAGGAACTGCTTATCAAAACCAGCTCTGTCATCAGAAGCTCCACGAGGAGCCTGAACTGCTGCAGAAATTTTTATAATTTTGCATCGTATTTTTTGTATGAAACTTTCATGCTGTCTATGTCAGCACAGATAATTAACAGCATCTGATAATTAACAAGTTAATGAGCATGTGTTTGAGCAGAAAGAAATGAAACCATCAATACTGCATTGAATATGTTTTTCTCCTCAGCTTGAGGGAGGAATCTCTGAACTTTCTAAACAATGTTATTTCCATTACAAAGCTGAACATGTGTTAGATCATGCCACCTTTGTTAGATCGATTTTGAAGAGGACAGCCAGCAGAGGAGGTCAAGAGGAGAAAGAGAGTGAACTTTGTGGTACATCCCAGCAGGTCCATGCATGGCCTATGCATCTGCTGGTGTGGACGGTGAAGTGCTGACGGTGCCAGGGCAGCTCAGCACCTCCAGCAGGCCCAGGCCTGGACTTTGGACCTTTTCCCCTATTTCTCAGGTGTTTAAAAGCTGTTTCTGTTCCTTTTTTTCCTATGTATACATTACATGGTAGTTGTTAATACTTCTTTGTGGGAGGGGCAGAGCTTTAAAATTGAAGAAAATAATTTTCATAAAAATATCAAAAATGGAAAAGTTACTTTTTAAAAAATATGTGGTACAAAGTGGCAGCTGTTGAAAATCTCATTAAAATGAGAATAAAATGCATTTGCTGGCAGTGGTACTGTTTTTCCTTCAGTGGGGTCATTATATTAGAGGAGGGGGTGTGTGTGTGTGTGCACGCCTGGTGATTTTGTCTCAATATGAATCAGTTTTAGTTGCACAATTTTCCACTCTAAAAAAGTGTTACAAAGCATTAAAAGCATTGTCTTGGAAGTCAGACCTAAGTGAATCCCATCTCCATCACTTAGTGCCTCTGGCCTCAACCTATCTGTCAAGGTATAACACTTCTGGGGCTGTTAAAATTTGACCAAATATTAATTTCAAATGCAGCCTGGCATATGATCAGCACTTAATACATGGTAGTAATATTGGCAATAATATGAGTACCTTTGAACAGAGGCAGTAACAGGAAATCCTTGAGCTTGAAGGATAGCTGTTATTTTTCCTGTTTCTGGGCAAAACTTACTCCTCTCTAGAAAACAAGTAAACGGATTCTGTATTTGCCTTTCAACTACTGAACAAGGTAGCTCAGAGGTTAAAGCACCTGCCCGCAATGTGGGAGACCTGGGTTTGATCTCCTCCAGGAGTCGGGAAGATCCCCTGGAGAAGGAAATGACAACCCATTCCAGTATTCTTGCCTGGAGAATCCCACGGATGGAGGAGCCTGATGGGCTACAGTCCGTGGGGTTGCAAAGAGCTGGACATGACTGAGCCACTTCACTTTCACTTTACTAAACAAGTCTCAGAGCCTGCTAGTACCCGGCATTGTTCTAGGCACCAGGGCTGCTGACGTTAATAAGCAGGCATCATTCCTGCTCTTGCAGAGGTTAGTTACTGTTTACACCTCACTTGAACCTCCCATTGATTCTCTGAGAGGCTTTATTTTATATGGTAGAAAGCTCAGGGTATCAGACCCTAGCCTATGGGTTTTGAGTGCTTTTCTTTGCCTCCTTCTTAGAATCAGATTTCTAAAAATGTGAGCTGACTTGCCTATTTACAGCTTTTTGAGATACTGCAGTTATGTCTATACAGGGCCTGAACGATTCACAGCCTTTAAGATGTGCATCGTCCAGAACTTTCATTCAAAATTTTCATTAAACGAAGTATAATAAAGTACAGATACTGTAAACTGTACAGTCCATACATTTTCACCAAACTTTCTGTTGGTAAAGGGTATTATTCATTTTTAATCTTTGTATTAAAAACCTTCAGAGCACTCATCTCAGTCGGCAGACAGTTCAGTAAATGCTTGCTGACAGGGTGGCGCATGTGAGGCCATGCTGTCCACGCGGTAACGCAGGTAGAGTGAGGCAATGCTGGCCTCTTCAAGAGCAGTTTTTGTTCCCAGATGTCTTGCTTGGATGTTGAGCTCAGATGAATACATGCATTCCCAATGGCTTGGCAATATGGAATTCCATTAATTTATCCTAACTTGTTAGGGAAGGAGATTATAAATTTAAAGGAGAATCTCATTAAAAATCATTTACGACGTACCACCTTCTGTACTGCAGAAGCCTCTGAGTGGGGAATAAGCTACCCCATCACATCTCCTTTGGCCAAAGGCAACAGGAACACATCTGACCTTGTACACTTCAGTGTTGCCTTCATTTTTTCAACTAATATTTAGTGAGCACTCATGAGTTGGCTGGTCCCATCACTTCATGGCAAATAGATGGGGAAACTGGCTGACTTTTTCCTGGGCTCCAAAATCACTGCATATAGTGATTGTAGCCATGAAATTAAAAGATGCTTACTCCTTGGAAGAAAAGTTATGACCAACCTAGACACCATATTAAAAAGCAGAGACATTACTTTGTCAACAAAGGTCCATCTAGTCAAGCCTATGGTTTTTCCAGTAGTCATGTATGGATCTGAGAGCTGGACTATAAAGAAAGCTGAGCGCCGAAGAATTGATGCTGTTGAACTGTGGTGTTGGTCTTGAGAGTCCCTTGGACTGCAAGGAGATCCAACCAGACCATCCTAAAGGAGATCAGTCCTGGGTGTTCACTGGCAGGACTGATGTTGAAGCTGCAACTCTAATACTTTAGCCACCTGATGCAAAGAGCCAATTCATTTGAAAAGACCCTGATGCTGGGAAAGGCTGAGGGCAGAAGGGGACGACAGAGGATGAGATGGTTGGATGGCATCACTGACTCAATGGACATGGTTTGGGTGGACTTCGGGAGTTGGTGATGGACAGGGAGGCCTGGCGTGCTGCGGTTCATGGGGTCACAACGAGTCAGACACGACTGAGCAACTGGACTGAACTGACCATGGAAGTGAAAAGTGAAGTGAAGTCGCTCAGTAGTGTCCGCCTCTGCCACCCCATGGACTGTAGCCTACCAGGCTCCTCAGTCCATGGAATTTTCCAGGCGAGAGCACTGGAGTGGGTTGCCATTTCCTTCTCCAGGGCATCTTCCCAACCCAGGGATCGAACCTGGGTCTCCCACATTGCAGGCAGACGCTTTACCGTCTGAGCCAACAGGTTGGCACTAAAGTCAGCCAACCTGTGCCCCTCGCTGTGCTCTAAGACCTCCACTGTTCAGCTGGAATAGTAGAGCCTTGACAATGGTATGAAGTGATGGCTGTTCCCTGAAGAATGTAAATAGTTCTTATTTAAATTTTTCACTAATAGTTTCAGATTCTAAATCCAAAATCCAGTGACGTAGCAATTCTCCCAGATCAGAACTGTCTGCTGTCCCCTAAATCCTACTGGAACTATCAAGAGAGGCTATGGTATGTCTAACATTATTCCTAGTGAGGTTCCCCATGGAGAACACTTTGTTCTACTCAGGCAAGGATTTTTACCCAGTTTGACAGGAGAAAATTGCGATCATAGGTTAACTGGCAGCCACATGGCATATGAGTATCTCGCATGACGGGTGGGGGCAGCACACAAACGGATTTTCTAACCGCGTGGTGAGCAGATTGCAGACCACAGGTCAAGCACGTGAACATGGGGCTTTAAACTCCAAGCTAAAACCATTTCACAGCCCTCTGGGATACCTGCTGGCAAGTAAGCTGAGGATGTACACAGCAAATGTGCTTGGTAACAATCCAGCTGGGGAGTGGTTAAAGTGCATTTATTTTCTTCTATATGTGCTTCTCTCTTTATAAAAAAAAAAGGAAAAGAAGAAAAAGCCTCCTCCCTTCCAGCACCCAGTGTCCACTGGGCTTAGAGGGGTAGAGCCAGGGCTGGTGCCCTAGGAGAAGGTATAGGAGTAGAAGGCAATGGCATTGGCACTGTAGTCCATGGGGAGGAGGTGCCCGATGTGCCTGGCCCCAAGGCTGGCCGCGCCCAGGGCGGAGGAGTGTTGAAGCTTCAATAGGGTGAAGCCTGAGAAGGAGTTCTGAGCCTGGATCTCTCTGCCTTGGGTCAGTGCCAAAAGGAAACCTGGAGGAAGGAATGCAGAAGACAGAGCTAAGAGACCAGGAAAAAGGTGGGACAGAGGGAAGCAAAGAAGAGGGCCAGGCTCAGAGGCCTCCTGTGGGGACCCAGGTGCCAAACCCCTCACAGATGGCGCAGCAAGCAGCGGAGGCCCAGGGATGGCTGGGGGAGACGGGAGCCCACGGGGCCCCTGCCACCTGGGGGTTCCATCAGGTCCTAGAGCTACTGCAGCGTCATGAAAACCACGCAGCCACCTAACACAAGCTGCGAGGCAGCAGAAGGCGCACTTCTGCCCTTCGAGGTAGGATTATAATGCCTGGGCTGTCACGACATGCTGGTCAGCAGCTCCGACCTCAAGTTAGATCTGTTTTTAGTTTTTTAAAGGTGGGGCTTATTTAGTAAATCCTTTGGAAAAGCACTTTTTTAAAGCGTTCGAGGAAGCTGGACGGGACAGTGAAAAAAGGCTCCCTGGAAGAGTGAAGGTTGAGGGTCTTGGCCTGAGACATCAGTAGCCTATCCAGGCCTCGGGGCCCAGGTCCCAAGTCCTCCTCGAGCAGGCAGTTTGCCCAGGCTACCCACTTTCCAGCCCCATCCCTCGCCCTCGCCCATCCCCACAGGGGCCCCCAGCCTATGCTCACCTTCCTTCAGCAGCTCCCAGCTCTTCCACACAGAGCCCACGCACAGGATGGGAAGGCCTATCGCTCCCTGGAATAAGACCTGGCGGAAAGCAGAAATGGCAATTGGGGGCGCCCAAGCCTCACCAGTGCCAGAGGGGGCAGTTTTTTAGGACCAACCCAACCTACCCTAGACATACTCCCTCTAGCCGAGAGCCAGAAGGTGGACTCGAGGAAAAGGAAAAAAGGGAGGAAAATAGACTCATAAAGGCAAGGGAAAGAAGGGAAAGGAATAATGGGTTAAGGAGCAAGAGAGAGCAAGGGAAGAGAAGGGAGGGGAAGGGACAGAAGAAGGACTGAACCAGACGAAACAGCACAGAGCCCACAGTCAGCCAATCTGTTACATATACAAGCACCACGGGACCAGCCTCGTGGGCAGGCACCGAGCCAGACCACTGTTTGGTTACAGACTTCCCACAGAATTCATGACGGGTGGGGGCAGCACACAAACGGATTTTCTAACCGCGTGGTGAGCAGATTGCAGACCACAGGTCAAGCACGTGAACATGGGGCTTTAAACTCCAAGCTAAAACCATTTCACAGCCCTCTGGGATACCTGCTGGCAAGTAAGCTGAGGATGTACACAGCAAATGTGCTTGGTAACAATCCAGCTGGGGAGTGGTTAAAGTGCATTTATTTTCTTCTATATGTGCTTCTCTCTTTATAAAAAAAAAAGGAAAAGAAGAAAAAGCCTCCTCCCTTCCAGCACCCAGTGTCCACTGGGCTTAGAGAGGGTAGAGCCAGGGCTGGTGCCCTAGGAGAAGGTATAGGAGTAGAAGGCAATGGCATTGGCACTGTAGTCCATGGGGAGGAGGTGCCCGATGTGCCTGGCCCCAAGGCTGGCCGCGCCCAGGGCGGAGGAGTGTTGAAGCTTCAATAGGGTGAAGCCTGAGAAGGAGTTCTGAGCCTGGATCTCTCTGCCTTGGGTCAGTGCCAAAAGGAAACCTGGAGGAAGGAATGCAGAAGACAGAGCTAAGAGACCAGGAAAAAGGTGGGACAGAGGGAAGCAAAGAAGAGGGCCAGGCTCAGAGGCCTCCTGTGGGGACCCAGGTGCCAAACCCCTCACAGATGGCGCAGCAAGCAGCGGAGGCCCAGGGATGGCTGGGGGAGACGGGAGCCCACGGGGCCCCTGCCACCTGGGGGTTCCATCAGGTCCTAGAGCTACTGCAGCGTCATGAAAACCACGCAGCCACCTAACACAAGCTGCGAGGCAGCAGAAGGCGCACTTCTGCCCTTCGAGGTAGGATTATAATGCCTGGGCTGTCACGACATGCTGGTCAGAAGCTCCGACCTCAAGTTAGATCTGTTTTTAGTTTTTTAAAGGTGGGGCTTATTTAGTAAATCCTTTGGAAAAGCACTTTTTTAAAGCGTTCGAGGAAGCTGGACGGGACAGTGAAAAAAGGCTCCCTGGAAGAGTGAAGGTTGAGGGTCTTGGCCTGAGACATCAGTAGCCTATCCAGGCCTCGGGGCCCAGGTCCCAAGTCCTCCTCGAGCAGGCAGTTTGCCCAGGCTACCCACTTTCCAGCCCCATCCCTCGCCCTCGCCCATCCCCACAGGGGCCCCCAGCCTATGCTCACCTTCCTTCAGCAGCTCCCAGCTCTTCCACACAGAGCCCACGCACAGGATGGGAAGGCCTATCGCTCCCTGGAATAAGACCTGGCGGAAAGCAGAAATGGCAATTGGGGGCGCCCAAGCCTCACCAGTGCCAGAGGGGGCAGTTTTTTAGGACCAACCCAACCTACCCTAGACATACTCCCTCTAGCCGAGAGCCAGAAGGTGGACTCGAGGAAAAGGAAAAAAGAGAGGAAAATAGACTCATAAAGGCAAGGGAAAGAAGGGAAAGGAATAATGGGTTAAGGAGCAAGAGAGAGCAAGGGAAGAGAAGGGAGGGGAAGGGACAGAAGAAGGACTGAACCAGACGAAACAGCACAGAGCCCACAGTCAGCCAATCTGTTACATATACAAGCACCACGGGACCAGCCTCGTGGGCAGGCACCGAGCCAGACCACTGTTTGGTTACAGACTTCCCACAGAATTTTCCTCATACCCTATGTCACTTTAGAGTTGTATCCAGTTTACACAGTTTGACGGGACAACCTCATCCTAAAAGGAAAGAGCTGGATCTGGGTCAGCAGCTTCCCAACCTCCGATTCCCCCCTTAACTCACCGGGTCAATCTCAGGCAACACTGCCACCACATGTCTGCCCAGCATCTCCCCAGCTTTCCTGAAGATGTAACGGGAAAGGGGGTCTCCCTGCTGAGCACCTGGGTGGGAAGCAGGAAACGCAGTGGGTGAGCACCGAGGGGGCTGCCGCCTTGTTCGCCTTCTCTGTGACAGGGCAGCCACTGGGGGAGAGCCGACGGCTAGCAGAGGCTCAGTCAGGAGTTGGGGCTCGCCTGCTGACCAGTGAGCCTCCAGGCGGGCCTCTCATCCTCACTCCCCCTGGCCCCACCAGGGACTTCCACCCTAGAATAGTGTCCTGCACTGAGGTGGCTCACTCCAGGCACTCAAGAAAGGGCGACCCCCTGGGCAAAACACTGGTGCCTGGTCTGTGCTCTAACTTCACTGAGTCATTCAGTCTGGCCCTGTGGGTCTCTTAGCTCTGGGAAGCCAGAACTTGAACAGCTAGCTGGTACTGCTGTTGGGGGCCTCCACCCACCTCAGCCCAGCCCTTTCCTGGCTCTTCTCTGAAAGGGCCTCAGGCCAGTAGGATTTAAGGGGGCCCTACAATGCCCTGAGGCTGCAGGAATCAGCCTCAGGGAAATGAAGGGATTGTGGACTGTGCAGTAGAGAAAAAGCAATGTGCAGACACACGAGACCTCACTCAACTTCCCCTGATACCCAACCAAATATGCCTAACCTCTGTATGCTCCCCTAGTCCTCTGGGTATCACTGGTTAAAAATGAAAGTTATAGATTTGCCTGAAGGACAACTGCTTCATGGATTCTCAGATACAGACATACAGCTTGTACAAGCCCTGATAACTGTCAGGAAGAGAAACAGGCAACATAAAACAACTGTCCACACAACCTGAGCGTCCTTCTGCTTCCACCCTGTGGCCTACCAGAACCAAGGCCCATGGTGGCAGAAAACTAAGGTTACTTGGTCAAAGGGAAACTGACTTCCAATCCCCATCTGATTCCTACTCCATCCTCCAAATAGAGAGGACTGTGCAGAACAAAATCAGATAAAACCCTGCCCCATCTCCAGTACCTTCTGCAACTTTCTGGCAAAACTCAGCAAACCTGCATTTATCAAAGTCCCTGTACAGGTGGGTGAGGATTCCTAGCCGATCTGGCACCTGGGAGACAGAGAAAGCACAAGACAATCAGCAGAGGCAAAGGAAAATTCCCAGCCTGCCCACCCAGGTGGCCTTCCTGTTGTCTCTACTGTTAGAAGAGCTGGAGTAATATTTGTTTAAGCTTGAGAGAGTACAAGGATTGGAGATGCGTCGTTTGAGAAAATCTCTGTTTTCCCCAGCATGGCATCTACTCTCTTTAGGGGTCGCCTGAACACGACGCAGAGCAGTCTGGTCTCACCAAAGAGTGCCCTGTAGTTCTTCAGGTGCTGATGACTACTACTCACCGCACCTCTCCCTTAAATGGCAGAGGGTAGATCAAAAAGAAACTGATTTGTTTGCCCCACATGTATTTCACCACAGGTCCACCTTCTATCACAACTTACACACCTGTGATGCCTTTGAAGGTCCCAAAGAATGAGGGACTCCCTAGACAACATTACTAAAACAGAAGGGGGGGGCACTAAAATTTGAGCATGTTAAGCATGTTACACACCCTCAGTCAATTAATCTTTGTAATGACTTAATGACTAAAAGGTAAGAGAGGGAGGAGCAGACATATTAGTGGAATTCACAACCAATCTGCTGAGTCAGGTGAGACCCCTGCTTGCTCATAGGGCCCTTAGCCAGAGAGATGCCTATCAAATAAACTGATTTCCCTTCTCCTCTCCCCACCTCCACCTCTAGTGCAGCTAAAGGCAGCTGTTTCCTAACCCACTACAAATGAGCACAGCCCAGACAAGAGCAGGCAATCCTGCCACCCTGGGTGGGAGGCTGTACCTTCCCAAGAACTCTCCCTGTCCACCTCTTTAACAGGCTCTCCTCCCTGACCACACAGGCCAGAGATGGCTCATGGCCCAGTGGACCTGATCAGACCCAATCTGCTGCCCCTGGGTCTGTGTGCACTGGCTCCCAATCTCACCCTGCACCTCTCCTTGCAGCCTAAAATGGCATCTGCCTTCACCTTCCTGAAGAGTCTAGCTGCCCAAGGATGAAGTCTAGCTTGGCCCCACTTCTCATGCCTGACATCCTCGGGGAAAGCAGTGCCCACCTCATCCTGAATCCTGTCCCCACTGACAACTTCGCCATCCTCCAGCTCTGACCTACAGTTCGCCCCGACTTCCCCTGCCCACCCAGTCCCTCCCCCGAATCCACTCCTGCTCCGTCTCCCACTGTCCTATCCATGCAGGCATGTTTACTGGGTGCAAGTACCTGGAAATAGTTGAACATGGCCTGTTTGACATAGCCAATGTCATGAGGAGCCGCCTCTAGGTTGTCGATGGAATCAAACACTATTTTCACTGCTTGGTGTGCAATCCAATAGGCTGCAGAGAGCAGAGAGGACTAAGAAGACAGGGCAATCTCCCCAAGTTCACAGGGAAGGACAGTCAGACCTAGAGAGGGTTGGGTACAGAGAATTAGGTGCCCGATTCCCAGTCTGGGGTCCTCTAATTAAACTGTACCTGATCCATATAAGGAAAGCTGGAGGGGGAGACAGAACAGGTGAAGCTGTGTCACTTCCGCTCCCATCCCCAAATAAAGACCAGGTCAGCCAGCTGCCCCTCATACCAATGTCATCACTGCTAGGAACTAAACCATACTGGCCTTCATGAACATGTACACCTGCTACCTATAAAGAGGTGACGGTGGAAGGAGTTTCTATACCCCTTTCCCGCTAGCAGACTAGCATGCATCTCATGACTTCCATGGCCTTAACCTTCATAGTGTCAGTTCCCTCCAAAGGTCAACACATAGGTAAGCAACAGCTGTTATGTTGAGGCATGAATCTGAGTCCAGGGTGCAAGTTACTGCTGAAGAGCAGGGCCTGCCACTAACCCAGTATTTGTATCTCTATGATCTCTTAGTCATTACCCTGTGCTCAGATTCAGGTGCTGTCCCTCCAAGAGTCCCCAGGGGTCTTCATGCTGAGGGGAGAGGAAGATGGGGAGCAACAGGGAGGGAAGGTCCAGGATCATGGGACAGGCCCAGTCGGCGGGAGCTCACCTGAGCCCTCATCTCCCATCATGTGGCCCCAGCCGCCACAGCCGCTCTCAGAGCCGTCAGGGTTGATGAGCCTGCAGTTGGAGCCTGTCCCAGAGATGAGCACGATCCCACCTGGAAAGGGCACAGGAGGCTCAGCGTGGCTGACTCTGCACAGAGCTCATAGCTTCCAACTGAGGAAAGGACGGACAGAAACTAACCCAAGCAAACGGATCACCACCCAACTTTGGGGAGAAAACCCAGCCCAGCTAGTTTCCTGCCTGAAGGTGGAGGGCCTGGGTCTCAGAAGAACTCCATCACATAGAGCCCTTCTCAAAAGAGGAACCCAAGTCTGTATCTCCGTGCCCAGTCAGCCTTCAAGTGACTATCTGTTTTACTGAGTCCCTGCCATGTGCCAGGGGTTGTGTGAGACCCTGTTCACACAGTGCTACTCATTCAAGACCCTAAACCACCTTAAGAATACAATTATCCCCATTTTCTAGATGAGGAAATTGAAATCAGAGAGTTCTGTACCAAGATGGTACAGCCGGCAAAACAGGCCATCTCATGATTCCATAGCTTTTACATTCCCTACAGAGTTCCTCCCGGTCTTTTCAGCACTGGCTGCTGTCCCCAGCTAGCTTCATCACTGCATGGCCCGTTCCTCCTCTGCAGTGGACTCCTGTGTTTGACTCCTGTCTCACTTCCTATGAAGATACCCTTCCTGCCCTCCCTCCTCTGCCCAGTCCTTGCTCTAGCAAGCTTCTGCTAATGAAAAGAGTGGGGGCCATGGTGGAGGCTGCTCCCCAGACCTTTGCAAGTCAAGTTCTGCCAGCTAAAGGGGCTTCCCCAAGAAAACTGGTTCTCAACCTCATCCCTCCCTCCACCTCCTCACCATCCGGTGTAGCTGTGGCGATGGAGCCGGCGGCATCGGTGGTGATTAAGTAGCTTTCACTCAGGGAGGGAAATCGGTCCCTCAGCTCCTCCGTCAGCATCCTCACCGCGTCCTCCTGTTCCCCACCGCTAAGGGACAGGCCCTAGGCCACACGGGAGGTGAGCGAGCAAGCATAGGCCCAGACCCAGCTCTTTTCTCAGCCCCCTCCCTTCCTGATGACTGCCCCTGCTTGCTACAGCTGGGCCTTCCCTGTTCAGGCAGCCCAATCCTCCTTCCACCCCACACAGTGCCTCAGCAGGAGGCAGAGGCTGCAAGAATCGGGACTGAGCATGGAAAAGACAACGGATTCAACACCGCCAGGTTTGGAGCTGGGAAGGACAACAGCGCCCTTAGAAAAACCAGGCAGAGGAGCAAGCGGAGGAGACAGGAGCTTGGTCTGGAATGTATGGCGTTTGGCCATGCCTGCAGGACATCTCACGAACACGTCCAGGGAGAAGCCAGAGCTACAATGACCTGAAAGTAAGCTCTGAGCCAGGAATATTAGCTAACATTTAATCAGCGCTCATGCATCAGGCTCTGTGCGAACCACTTTGGGATGTATAATGTCATTTTACGTTCCCAGCAACTGAGGTAGCTACTGTTATCGCATTTCCCAAATGAGGAAACTGGAGGCTTAGAGAAGATAAGTAACATGCCGAGGGTCACCCAGATGTTAAGTGACAAAGCTGGGATTCAAACCAAGGCCTCAAGGCTTTCCAAACCCTGTGCTCTTCCAATCCTGTGGCTTGTAGGTGACAGTGCAGCCGCAAGAATGTACATGTTTTTCCCTCTGCAGTCACCAGACTCCTCAAGTTCAAACTCACTGTCTCAGCGTTGCTGTGACCTATTTCCCAAGCGCCACCCAGACTCACCAGGCTTCGGAGAGGAACCAGAGGATCCACCCCTGCTGTGTGTTTGGCCCTGTTCACCATCTCGTTGATCCTCTCCACGCACTTGTCTGTCCCGATCAGCTGGCCCCAATCAAGGGAAGAAGGCGTTACAAAGGCATGCATGACCTGTGTTGCCCCAGAGGGTGCTAAGTGAGGCCCCAGCCACCACCTTAACAGGAGTTACAGAGAACAAAACCACAATCAAGCCCACTGGTCCCCTCAGTGTGCCCTTTACCCAGTGGTTTGTGCTGAGTCCATCCGCTTCTGCCAGGATCTGCCCATCCTCTGAGAGTAAAAGGACCTTGGATCGTGTGCCTCCCCTAGAGAACACAAGGGGGCACTCAGTCTTAACTCAGAAAAACCTGCAGATAAGCTAAACCTGTGCAGTCCTTGTCACAGGCAGAGCCCAGTGTAAGGGAGATAGCTTCAGCAAATCCAGTTACCACTCCCAGCAAACCTTCCTCTGTGGCTGGGTGATTGCTATGCTCTTGGACTTCCGAAATGCAGTTCCCATTCAGCTTCCCTCGGAGGCATCCTACTTATCCTCCAAGACCCTTTGCCCTTGAAACCTCTGATGTATGGCCAGCCACCACAGCTCCATTAGTTGAGCCGTGTCAGTGTTCCCCACCCCACCCACCCCAGGCTCCTCTGTATTACAAGTGTGTTAAGCTGTTTTCCTGTTTGCCTCTCACTAGACTACAAGTTCCATGGGGTCAAGCTCTGGATCATTTATTTACCCTCACACTTGGCACAGGTAGATAAAAGGAACAGCATGTCTCTCTACTTCTCTCACAATAGCTAAAGGTTGCCTTTAGCAGCTTCAGCTGCCAAGGTCTTTAAGTCACCCTTGTGAGAGACACTGACCAGATGGGAAGGAGAGTTAATACCTGCTTAAGCAACTAAATGGTCAAATGCTGGGACATGGTAGTTTGGAGGGAGGTCTGTGGTGGTGTGATGTATGTTTCTTTATTGATCAGTACTTTTAGGACTATCAGAAGAGGACACTGAAGACCTGCTGATCAAACTCAAAGATGACAAGTTTCAAGGGGTAGTTAATGCATGAGGTGGCACACTGTCCCCAAAGAACTTCTTAACAAACTGGAAAAAAGGTTTAATATGTTACACATGAATATGACCAGGATGAACACAAACTTCTGTACTTAGTTTAAAAAACTGCAATATATACAGGGCAGGAGAGATTGATCATAACCATGCATGTGAAAGAAAAGACTCTGGGGTCCATGTGTCTGCAGTGAGATGTGACTGGTACAGTAGTCCAAGCTCAGATTAAAAAATGCTCTAGCTCAGACAACAGGGGCTCTCTACTATGATCTGACACACCCAGATTCATAGAACGTTGTCACTGGCAGAGAATTTTGGCGATCATTCTGTCCATTGCTCTTCTCACTTCACACATGTGGTAACTGAAGCCCAGACAGGGCAAAAGTCTTGCCCATGGTGATACCAAGGAGAAAAGTTATCACAGAAAGTCTGGCAGACAAGCTTCCCAGCAGGAAATATGCAAGAACAAGAGGGCTGGATCTAGTGTGAGGAGCTTTAAGTGCCAGTAAGAACAGGGAGGAATAAAAAAGGAAAAGAATGGAAAGGTTTCAGACATCAGGCCAGGCTAGCACTCCCACCGCCCCAGCTTTAGGTTTTGTGTGTGTGTGTGTGTGTGTGTGTGTGTGTGTTCACCCACCCCAGGCTCCTCTGTATTACAAGTGTGTTAAGCTGTTTTCCTGTTTGCCTCTCACTAGACTACAAGTTCCATGGGGTCAAGCTCTGGATCATTTATTTACCCTCACACTTGGCACAGGTAGATAAAAGGAACAGCATGTCTCTCTACTTCTCTCACAATAGCTAAAGGTTGCCTTTAGCAGCTTCAGCTGCCAAGGTCTTTAAGTCACCCTTGTGAGAGACACTGACCAGATGGGAAGGAGAGTTAATACCTGCTTAAGCAACTAAATGGTCAAATGCTGGGACATGGTAGTTTGGAGGGAGGTCTGTGGTGGTGTGATGTATGTTTCTTTATTGATCAGTACTTTTAGGACTATCAGAAGAGGACACTGAAGACCTGCTGATCAAACTCAAAGATGACAAGTTTCAAGGGGTAGTTAATGCATGAGGTGGCACACTGTCCCCAAAGAACTTCTTAACAAACTGGAAAAAAGGTTTAATATGTTACACATGAATATGACCAGGATGAACACAAACTTCTGTACTTAGTTTAAAAAACTGCAATATATACAGGGCAGGAGAGATTGATCATAACCATGCATGTGAAAGAAAAGACTCTGGGGTCCATGTGTCTGCAGTGAGATGTGACTGGTACAGTAGTCCAAGCTCAGATTAAAAAATGCTCTAGCTCAGACAACAGGGGCTCTCTACTATGATCTGACACACCCAGATTCATAGAACGTTGTCACTGGCAGAGAATTTTGGCGATCATTCTGTCCATTGCTCTTCTCACTTCACACATGTGGTAACTGAAGCCCAGACAGGGCAAAAGTCTTGCCCATGGTGATACCAAGGAGAAAAGTTATCACAGAAAGTCTGGCAGACAAGCTTCCCAGCAGGAAATATGCAAGAACAAGAGGGCTGGATCTAGTGTGAGGAGCCTTAAGTGCCAGTAAGAACAGGGAGGAATAAAAAAGGAAAAGAATGGAAAGGTTTCAGACATCAGGCCAGGCTAGCACTCCCACCGCCCCAGCTTTAGGTTTTGTGTGTGTGTGTGTGTGTGTGTGTGTGTGTGTCCCCCACACACAGTCGCATCTGACTCTTTGCAACCCTACGGTCTGTAGTCCACCAGGCTCCTCTGTCTATGGGATTCTCCAAGCAAGAATATTAGAGTGGACTGCCATTTCCTCCTCCAGGGAAACTTCCCAACTCAGGGATCCAATGTGTCTCCTGCAGCGGCAGGTGGATTCTTCACCACTGCGCCACCTATGATGTCCCTTAGGAACCAGATACCTTCTGGCGAAGCTCACTGTTCCGTATTCCACCACACTCTTGTTCCCCACCCCTAGTCCAGCAACTTCACACCTGACACCTGTTCTGTAAAACTCTCGGGAGCAGGAATGGAAAAAAAGTGAGCTGCTCCAGCAAAACTCCGGTGGAGTGGGTCTTTCGTGCGAGAAAGGGGCGTGTTTCACCACAAAACACAAAGGACCCACCCTGGGGTGCGGCCGTGGCAAACAGTGCCTGCAAAGTGCTTGACCGCGCACCCAAGGGCACCGCTGCGCCTGCACACACTCCTCCTCCGCAAGGCTCCGCAGCCCCAAAGCCCAGGTGACCGAAGCCTCACTGAGGCGGGAGGTCACCAGCCTGCCGGCCCTTCCTTTCGCCCCCTCTCCTCGTGCCAGAGTGGCCCAGGACGCCCCTCCCGACCTTCCCGCGTCGGACCGCACTCACCCCTCTACGCCCCCGTACAGCGTAACCATGCTGCTGCTACCGCCACCACGGAGCCCGCCGTTCGCTTCCCTCCGGCTGCGCTTCCCTCCCTCCAGTCCGCAGGGCACCGCTCCGCGTCACGTGAACACCGTGCCGTCCAGCTGACTCCCGGCGCGCGTGCGTGGGGCGTGGCGCCGCGGCCCGCCCCGGAGCGGCAAGTCCAGCTGGTGCACCCGGCGGGATGGCGCAGTCAGCGGCGGCTGCTGCAGGTCTCCTCCACACCTCCTGGGCCCTGCTTCTGGAGACGGATACGGAATTCCAAGTGCAAGAGCCCGAAAGGGGTATTCAGGCCAGACACCCTACCCCCGCCCCAGACCCATCACCGCCTTGCTCGCCCCTCTCCGCCCGGAAGGTGGTGGCAGCTCCGCCTCGCGCATGCGCAAAGCGTGGGAGCCGCGTAGACTGTAGGGGAAACAGCTTTTGACGCCGATCGGTGGAGCCCTTTCGCGGTGTGGGATCGCGGATCCCTGGAAGTCTTAAAGAATTATCGCACTGGTCAACCCAACACATGCCCGACGATGGCAGAGTCACACCGTGCGCTTATGAGTACCCACGCAGACTTTACACTTCGCTTGTGTGAATCTTCGTAACCAAGAGTAACTAGAAGCTGCCTGGAAACCGAGAAAGCGCTGCAGGTTGTCCTTGTAAGCCGAGAAGGGAGCGCTCAGCCTTTGCTGTCTTACAGGGAAAGTTGGGTTCTTTGTGGAGGCTCCTTGGAGGCTGTAGTCTGCCAGGCAAACTAGCAGATTTGGTTTGTAAAATAAAACTCGTATTTTTTGACAAGAAAAATTTAAACTTCCAAGGTTTTATCTGCCCTTTGGCCTCCTCTCCCCCCACCTATTGTGCGTTGTGGATCTGCGTTAGGCATGGACCTAGCCTCCATGAACCTCCCCTTTGACAGAAATACCTGCTTAACCATGAAGAGCAAAATTCTGGCATCAGAAGACGACTCCTTAAAGATAACACTTATTCTCGATGGAGGGGGGGAGGGGTTGTCACATGGCACTTAGATCTGAATTCCTAAACTGTCAATAATATGTCATTTAATTTACAACTGTCTTTCAAAAATTTTGTATTATTGTGCTTCAACTTCTAACAGGTGAAACAATTCTTAGAGCTTTCTGAGATGCTCTTCTTGAGTTATAATCTTCAAATTTGGCTCTAATAAAATTTTCCATTTCTTTTGTAGATCGACTGGTTTTAGTTGTTGTTGACAGGTTTTAGAAGCCTTTTGTTACCTTCCAGCCACCACTGAGCTCTCACTCTTTACAGGGGTTGAGACAGGGAAAGGGCGGTCAGATGGGACTATACTAGTCAGGTCTGGGAGTCAAGCCAGGGCACCTGCGCACCTCCGTGGGCATCTCCAGGCGGTTCTGGGCAGCAACTTGGGCTAGGAGGGCAGTCAGCTGCCATTGGCATCTCTTCAGGAACATCAGTCTAGGGAGAGGAGCTTCGCAGGGCAATTCTCAAGCTACTGCTGCTGCTGCTAAGTCGCTTCAGCCATGTCCGACTCTGTGCGACCCCATAGACAGCAGCCCACCAGGCTACCCCGTCCCTGAGATTCTCCAGGCAAGAACACTGGAGTGGGTTGCCATTTCTTTCTCCAATGCATGAAAGTGAAAAGTGAAAGTGAAGTCGCTTAGTTGTGTCCAACTGTTAGCGACCCCATGGACTGCAGCCCACCAGGCTCCTCCATCCACAGGGTTTTCCAGGCAAGAATACTGGAGTGGGGTGCCATTGCCTTCTCTGCCCTAATCTCTAGTCTGTTACTAAATTTTCTTTTCTGTCCCTAACTCTGAATGAACTACCTTCTGCACCTATTATCCTTAGACTCTATGCTAATCACATCCTATATCTGGTGCTTACCTGTACAGCAGTCTCATCACAGCTCACCACTCTTAGTTTTTCTCCTTTTGAATTATAAACAGAAGGCTGCAGGGCCACCAGACTGCCAGACTCAATTACTGAGTTACTGACTCTAGGCTATGACTGTTTTGGAAACAATGTCATAGGAAGAATGCAAGATCCTTACACCTTTGTTCCTCATCAGACCCCGGACTGCAAGCCCTCATCTTATATGCAGCCCCTGTCTAGGAAAGGAGGCCCACAGTCCTTGAGGCATGAGCCTCCTCCACCGGCTGAGGATTAAAGGCACCTTTCCATTTCCTTCAAACTTTCTTTGTCTTTTTATTTGGTTTCCGTGGGCAGAGAAAGCCAAGATTTTGGTGGGCAACAGAAGGGGTGACAGATTTCATTGTTTTGGGCTCCAAAATCACTGCAGACAGTAACTGCAGCCATGAAATTAAAAGATGCTTGCTCCTTGGAAGAAAAGCTATGACCAATCTAGACAGCATATTAAAATGCAGAGACATCACTTTGCTGACGAACGTCCCTCTAGTTAAAGGTATGGTTTTTCCAGTAGTCATGTACAGATGTGAGAGTTGGACCATAAAGAAGGCTGAGTGCCAAAGAATTATTGCTTTCAATCTGTGGTGCTGGAGAAGACTCTTGAGGGTCCCTTGGACACCAAGATCAAATCAGTCAATCCTAAATGAAATCAACCCTGAATATTCATTGGAAGGCCTGACGCTGAAGTTGAAGTTCCAATACTTTGGCCATATGATGCAAAGATCCAACTCACTGGAGAAGACCGTGATGCTGGGAAAGATTCAAGGCAAAAGGAGAAGAAGGCAGCAGAGGATGAGATGGTTAGGTAGCACTGCTGACTCAAATGACATGAACTTGAGCCAACTCCAGGAGATAGTGAAGGACAGAGAAGTCCGGTGTGCTACAGTCCATGGGGTTTCAAAGAGTCAGACACCACCGAGAGACCAAACCACAGCAATAACAAATCATCCCACTCATTAGCCTATGCAATCACCCAGCCTAT
Organism: Madoqua kirkii; assembly: GCA_006408675.1. Classification (NCBI taxonomy): domain Eukaryota; kingdom Metazoa; phylum Chordata; class Mammalia; order Artiodactyla; family Bovidae; genus Madoqua; species Madoqua kirkii. The sequence continues at coordinate 39,080 of SJYC01134590.1, forward strand.
AAAAACTAGCCACCTCGTGTTTCCAGGCCTCTTTCATCTTCTGAGATGGCCCACATTCTGTCTGCAGAATGTGTATCTCCCCCAAATAAACTTTCTTTCTCTTTACTATAGCTTGTTCTTGAATTCTTTCCTGTGCAAAGCCAAGAACCTAGTCCCAGGGACTCATCTGAGACCTGGGAAGTGACCGTCCTCTCATGCCCCACACTCTTTCCTGCAAGAGCTTAATCAGTTAAAACGGTCCCTTTCATGATGCCGATCTCAAAGGGCTTTATCTGGAGCCAATCCCTGCTATTTCAGTACCTTAAGAAATTGGGAGACCAATGGTCTGGTTTGCTCAGGACTGAGGGACTTCATCTTATTTAAAAATAGGATGAGTTAGTCACTCTATGAAGAAAAAAAAAATCACTCCTGCAGAGGAGTCCTGGGCAACTCTGTCAGTTGCCCCAGTGACCCATGACAGATTATATGGCTCAGGTGTCTTTAGGAGGAGAAATGTTGAGTTTTCAGTTCAATAAAATTGTCTTCCAATAATTTAAGAGAGCAGGATTTCATATCACTGCAATAAGAGAATGAGGTATTATTCCACAGATCAATTCAGCATTGTTTCCCAAATGATGTTTCCTCGAGAGATGTTCATTGGTACTTCCAGAAGGGTGTTCCTGTGGTCCCTCAGAATATTGAGTCTTCTTTAGTCTTCCTGCCCCACCCTTATCCTGGAGAGTCCTGCTGCCTGTCGGTACACTAAGCCTCAGAAAAGCCCCAAAGGAGAACAACCAGTTTCATCCTGTTTAATGGCTCAATAAGCAAGGATACTTGTGCTGACTTTAAAAAAAAAAGCACAACGTGAGAGTTACCAGTTTCTTTATTTCAGGCAAAATAGAGACTGCAGTCCAGGAGACAGCGCCTTAGATAGATCTGGGAAACTGCTCCAAAGAGGCAGGGGGTGGGGGAAAGTCAGTATATATGTGTGATTTTTGGCAAAGGTGGAATGCAGGCAATCAGGCACGTATTTTTCCAGAAGATTTCTGCTCGTCTCATGAACCCTTCACTAGCCATGAGGAACAGTGTCACCATGATGGATTCTGGAGCTTAGCTAGATATGAGGAGATACAAAAGTTGGGCTCATAAAATCAGTCCTAAGAATATCTATCGAAGATCTGCTCTGCCAGTTTTCCTGGAGAACAGAGTGCCTCACTTCAGCTCTCAACCATGAACTCTTTCAGGAGGTGTTGAAGGTCGGCAACAACACACGATTTAACCCTCACAGAGGCAGATGGCAAGCACCATGGCACATGCCGATTTGTAGTTGACACTTGCACCAAGGAAGCCTTATCTCACAAGAGGTATTAGGTGCCTAATATCTCTGCCCCTCCAACACACACACACACACACACACACACACACACACACACACACACATTTTCTCTTAATTCCAGTTGGAAAACTCTGGAAGAGAATATTGATCTACAGGGCCATCTATTTTATGGTCCTGGAGGCCTTTTCCAGCTCAGTGATCTCATAGGGTAATCCAACTGGGAGTGTATTTTCTATTATTCACTTTCTTTCTTTCTCTCTCTAATCATCCACTGGCATTTGAAAGTTGGGGTTTTTCAATTCTCCAAGCCGCCTCATCCTAGACTCTCAGGTGTACATTGTTTCCCTCTGGGTTGGAACCCCCAGCAGCCCGGGACCATTTCCCAGAGCCTGGTCATCTCTGCTGGAGGCCCAAGGCCTGGAGAAGATGGACAAAGCCATGGCCCAGTCAAGTGGGCCTTGCCCTCCTCCACGCCTTCCCTTCCTCTTACCTCCTCTCTGGGGCAGCCCAGAATCTTTCCCCCAAATACTGGCTCAGGAAGACCTTGGCTGGCCCCGGCCTTTTCTGAGTCCTAAGGAGGAAGGGCAATGTGACTTCCAGCTCCCCAGACGTACAGCAAGGGCATGACCGGCTTAGGAAGTGTTGCCCAGAGCCTCTTTTGGTCCTTCCCCAACATCTTGTCTCTCTCTGAGTGGTGGAATATATCAAAGGAGGCCACTGGAGTGGATGACCAGGTGGGATTTTGTTGTTGTTGTTTTGGTTGTTTTCGCAGTCATGAACCCCTGAGCTGGCGCATTGAGGGGTGAAATGCAGGAGAGGCATGCTATCACCCAAATAGCACCCAAATTGCACAGAGGTGTGCAATCCCCTGAGTAGGCTGGATGGGGCAAGGATGTAGACAGAGGTTATAAGATCTGGCCAGAGTAGCAGGAGGATCCCTCCTGAAGGAGGCAGGATTTGGGGATGGATTACAGAGTGGGAGGTATTCTAATCCCAAACTGATAGGAGATTTTGGGTCCTGGTGAAAGTGTGAAGGGGTCCAAGATGGACTCTGGAGGCATGAAAGGTGGGCATGAGGTAGGTACCCCTTTCAGGAGGCCAAGTCTTAAGCTTTCTCATGGCCTGGGCACTGCCCTAGTCTCCACCATCAAGCCTCATAGAGAGGAACATTGTAAACCAGCTCCCACTGAGGATTCCAGCCACTGAGGAAAAGCCATTTCATCTTCCCTAGAACTCTAATGCTGGGGATGGCAAGAAGCTGGGGAACTACTTCTACTCAATCACTGGAAAATCCTTAGAAAATCCCTGGAAATGGGGTGCCAGGGGCATCTGTATGAACCCTGACAGATGCATGTCAGCAGAGATTGACTGTAGTATTCCAGTTTACGGGGCTATCTCTCCCTACCCACTCCCATTAGGGGGTGTGCACTTTAAGAGAAACCATGAAGGAGAGCCTCACTGAGTGCTGAAGAATTGATGCTTTTGAACTGTGGTGTTGGAGAAGACTCTTGAGGGTCCCTTGGATGGCAAGGAGATCCAGCCAGTCCATCCTAAAGGAAATCAGTCCTGAATGTTCATTGGAAGGACGGATATGGAAGCTGAAACTCCAATACTTTGGCCACCTGATGCGAAGAACTGACTCATTTGGAAAGACCCTGATTAAAGGTGGGAGGAGAGGGGATGACAGAGGATGAGATGGTTGGATGGTATCACCAACTCGATGGACATGAGTTTCAGCAAGCTCCGGGATTTGGTGATGGACAGGGAAGCCTGTCATGATGCAGTCCATGGGGTTGCAAAGATTCGGACATGACTGAGCAACTGAACTGAACAGATAAGGGAGAGCAAAGATGGACCTAGAGATCTGTCCCTCTAACAGTGGCTTTTCAGACACAGTACAGGTCATCCTCCACAGATATTTGGGCTTGGAGCCTCCTCATACCCTTGCCATCATACCACATCCGCCCAGGCCAGTCCTGTGCGCTGAGCCATCTCTGCGCTCTCCCAGGAGTGTGAGGAGTGGGAGCCACCATCAGCAGGGCTCGCTGGCCCGGCCAGTCCCCCATGGCCAGGCATGTGCGGTTCAGCGGCTGTCTGAGGCCTAAGCAGAGGGGACAGCAGCGCCTTTCCTGAGACAAGCGGGAAGAGGGTATCAGCCATGGCTGACCGAGCGGTGACCCAGGGCTCAACAGAGAGCCAATTAGCAGCCTCCACAGTGGCAGTGGGCTTGCCGCAGCTTCCACGAGAAGCCCCATGTGCCACCAGCGTGTCAGCCTGAGTTAGCACCAGGAGGGCTGAGTGGAGTCTGGCTGGAGGCTGCCTGCACTGCGGAGTGTGGGTTATAACACTTCCCCAGGGCTCAGGGCAGCTGGGCCAAGTGAGATGCGGGCGTACACGTGCCTCTGCCCGAGAGTTAGTGTGTGTGTGTACACACGTGTGGTGCCTGTGTACACATGTGTGGTGTGTGTACACATGTGTGCTGTGTGCATACATGTGTGGTGTGTGTGCGCGCGTGTGGTGCATGTTACCCATTCATCATCCAGGACTTGTGTGTCAGTGTGCATGCACACACCTGCTCACCTCCCTTCAGCATGTTTAGCGCGCGCTTTCTGTGTTTGCTTCTTGAGAGCTGAGAATTCTAGGACTGAGCAGGGGAAAGTCCTGCCCTCAAGGGGCTTATGTCCTAGTGAGGTCGCTCAGTCATGTCCAACTCTTTGCGACCCCATGGACACCAGACTCCTCTGTCCAGGGGATTTTCTAGGCAAGAGTACTGGAGTGGGTTGCTGTTTCCTTCTCCAGGGAACTTCCCGACCCAGGGATCGAACCCAGGTCTCCCACATTGTAGACAGACACTTTCCGTCTGAGTCACCACTATGATCTTAGCCAAAGTGGGAGGGACCAAAAAGAAACAAGTAAACAGCTACTCTGTGGCCGCAGTAGAGGAAAGTTTGCTAAGAGGAAAGGCAAACAGGAAATGCGAGCGGTTCCCCTTTCAGTCTGGCAGGGCCCCTCGCGGGAGGTGATCTTGATCTACAGGAGCAGGAGGCAGCTCACGACTATCCGGAGCAGAGGGCTGTAGACGGAGTGCAGAAACAGGGCCAGGGTGAAGGAGCTGGGGTTCCACTGTTCCACTGTGCGTGATGTGGATGGGAGGAAAGGGGAGACCCCACAGCTGGAGGGATATCTGACAGGCCAGACCTGGGAACAGCCCTCAGTGAGAACGTACTTGTCCAGCTTAGCTTGCTAAATCCACCCCGACTGTGCAGCACAGCCAGGCCTCCCCGGTGGGCCCCTCAGCTCCGCCGGTGTGTCCACGGGGTGGAGAGAAACCAGAGAAGCCACTGCCCACGGAGAGAGAAAAGGGCCCCCGAACTGGCCTGGAAGCTGCATCTTCGAGGCCAGAGGTGAGGCTGCTTCCTCGAGGCCAGAGGCGAGGCTGCTTGTGGGTGCTCTGACCCTAGGAACCACTGGCAGATGGTGTGAGGGGACTGCAAAGAGGCTGGTGGGGACAATGGATGTCCTGGACCAGGCTCTCTCAGCCCAGACTTGGGAGGCCTGGCAGGTCTGGGCCTGGGGAGAGCTGGAGGCCTCCCCCCTCTGCGCACCGCCTCCCTGTGGGAAGGACAGGCCTTAGACCCCAGCAAAGGTGCCAGAGCTGGCTTCAGACCTTGTCTTTCATTTCCCAAACCCAGAAGCCCTGGACGGGAGCCTCTCAGGCCCAGGAGGGGAAGCTTAGCGGGCTCCGCCACAGGTGGCCTCTGGGAGAGGTTGGGTGGATGAAAGGAAAGGGAGGAGGTCGAGGAGCAAAACTGTCACCACACCAACCCAGCCAAAGGCTTGCTTCCGCTGGGGCGGCCTGACTGGGGTGTCTCAGCGTGACGGCAGGCATGGGGCCTGTGTCTGTCTCCCTGTGAAGCTTGTCTGCGGGTCTGTGTGAGTGTGTATACTAGTGTGTATCCGGTGACTGTGTCAGTTTGGGTCCTTCCTGGTTGTTTGTGTGTCTGTGAGTGAGCCCCCATGCCTGTATGTCTGCAGGTGGGCGTCTCTGTGGACCCGGCAGGTGCCGGCTGTGTGGGGGCCTCTCTGGGTACGTGCCTTTCTGGGTGTGAGTGTGTGAGGTGTCTTGCAGTCTATCACCCGTTAGCCTCTGAAACGGTAACACCCTGTTCCCTAGTGTGATGCCGAGGCTCTTGGGGAGAAGCTGCCTCCTCCACTCTTGTCAAGGCAGCGGAGACAGCAGCTCTGGGGCCGCGGGACTGTGGGGCTGGCCGGCAGAGACCTGCGCTTTAGCTCTGCCTTTGCTGTTGCTATCAGTGTCTCCCGCTGCTGCCGGCTCCCGGCCCGGAAGCCCCCAAACCAGGCCTACACTCATCCTGGCCTCTTACTCACCTCTGGCTGTGCGCTCAGCCTCCGCTGGTGGGGCAAGGAGGCGAGTTGGCTGGATGGCAGCTCAGATGTGCGGGGGGGAGGTGGGGCTGTCTCTTATACACAGCTCAGTCCATCCTAAAGGAAATCAGTCCTGAATGTTCATTGGAAGGACGGATATGGAAGCTGAAACTCCAATACTTTGGCCACCTGATGCGAAGAACTGACTCATTTGGAAAGACCCTGATTAAAGGTGGGAGGAGAGGGGATGACAGAGGATGAGATGGTTGGATGGTATCACCAACTCGATGGACATGAGTTTCAGCAAGCTCCGGGATTTGGTGATGGACAGGGAAGCCTGTCATGATGCAGTCCATGGGGTTGCAAAGATTCGGACATGACTGAGCAACTGAACTGAACAGATAAGGGAGAGCAAAGATGGACCTAGAGATCTGTCCCTCTAACAGTGGCTTTTCAGACACAGTACAGGTCATCCTCCACAGATATTTGGGCTTGGAGCCTCCTCATACCCTTGCCATCATACCACATCCGCCCAGGCCAGTCCTGTGCGCTGAGCCATCTCTGCGCTCTCCCAGGAGTGTGAGGAGTGGGAGCCACCATCAGCAGGGCTCGCTGGCCCGGCCAGTCCCCCATGGCCAGGCATGTGCGGTTCAGCGGCTGTCTGAGGCCTAAGCAGAGGGGACAGCAGCGCCTTTCCTGAGACAAGCGGGAAGAGGGTATCAGCCATGGCTGACCGAGCGGTGACCCAGGGCTCAACAGAGAGCCAATTAGCAGCCTCCACAGTGGCAGTGGGCTTGCCGCAGCTTCCACGAGAAGCCCCATGTGCCACCAGCGTGTCAGCCTGAGTTAGCACCAGGAGGGCTGAGTGGAGTCTGGCTGGAGGCTGCCTGCACTGCGGAGTGTGGGTTATAACACTTCCCCAGGGCTCAGGGCAGCTGGGCCAAGTGAGATGCGGGCGTACACGTGCCTCTGCCCGAGAGTTAGTGTGTGTGTGTACACACGTGTGGTGCCTGTGTACACATGTGTGGTGTGTGTACACACGTGTGCTGTGTGCATACATGTGTGGTGTGTGTGTGCGCGTGTGGTGCATGTTACCCATTCATCATCCAGGACTTGTGTGTCAGTGTGCATGCACACACCTGCTCACCTCCCTTCAGCATGTTTAGCGCGCGCTTTCTGTGTTTGCTTCTTGAGAGCTGAGAATTCTAGGACTGAGCAGGGGAAAGTCCTGCCCTCAAGGGGCTTATGTCCTAGTGAGGTCGCTCAGTCATGTCCAACTCTTTGCGACCCCATGGACACCAGACTCCTCTGTCCAGGGGATTTTCTAGGCAAGAGTACTGGAGTGGGTTGCTGTTTCCTTCTCCAGGGAACTTCCCGACCCAGGGATCGAACCCAGGTCTCCCACATTGTAGACAGACACTTTCCGTCTGAGTCACCACTATGATCTTAGCCAAAGTGGGAGGGACCAAAAAGAAACAAGTAAACAGCTACTCTGTGGCCGCAGTAGAGGAAAGTTTGCTAAGAGGAAAGGCAAACAGGAAATGCGAGCGGTTCCCCTTTCAGTCTGGCAGGGCCCCTCGCGGGAGGTGATCTTGATCTACAGGAGCAGGAGGCAGCTCACGACTATCCGGAGCAGAGGGCTGTAGACGGAGTGCAGAAACAGGGCCAGGGTGAAGGAGCTGGGGTTCCACTGTTCCACTGTGCGTGATGTGGATGGGAGGAAAGGGGAGACCCCACAGCTGGAGGGATATCTGACAGGCCAGACCTGGGAACAGCCCTCAGTGAGAACGTACTTGTCCAGCTCAGCTTGCTAAATCCACCCCGACTGTGCAGCACAGCCAGGCCTCCCCGGTGGGCCCCTCAGCTCCGCCGGTGTGTCCACGGGGTGGAGAGAAACCAGAGAAGCCACTGCCCACGGAGAGAGAAAAGGGCCCCCGAACTGGCCTGGAAGCTGCATCTTCGAGGCCAGAGGTGAGGCTGCTTCCTCGAGGCCAGAGGCGAGGCTGCTTGTGGGTGCTCTGACCCTAGGAACCACTGGCAGATGGTGTGAGGGGACTGCAAAGAGGCTGGTGGGGACAATGGATGTCCTGGACCAGGCTCTCTCAGCCCAGACTTGGGAGGCCTGGCAGGTCTGGGCCTGGGGAGAGCTGGAGGCCTCCCCCCTCTGCGCACCGCCTCCCTGTGGGAAGGACAGGCCTTAGACCCCAGCAAAGGTGCCAGAGCTGGCTTCAGACCTTGTCTTTCATTTCCCAAACCCAGAAGCCCTGGACGGGAGCCTCTCAGGCCCAGGAGGGGAAGCTTAGCGGGCTCCGCCACAGGTGGCCTCTGGGAGAGGTTGGGTGGATGAAAGGAAAGGGAGGAGGTCGAGGAGCAAAACTGTCACCACACCAACCCAGCCAAAGGCTTGCTTCCGCTGGGGCGGCCTGACTGGGGTGTCTCAGCGTGACGGCAGGCATGGGGCCTGTGTCTGTCTCCCTGTGAAGCTTGTCTGCGGGTCTGTGTGAGTGTGTATACTAGTGTGTATCCGGTGACTGTGTCAGTTTGGGTCCTTCCTGGTTGTTTGTGTGTCTGTGAGTGAGCCCCCATGCCTGTATGTCTGCAGGTGGGCGTCTCTGTGGACCCGGCAGGTGCTGGCTGTGTGGGGGCTTCTCTGGGTACGTGCCTTTCTGGGTGTGAGTGTGTGAGGTGTCTTGCAGTCTATCACCCGTTAGCCTCTGAAACGGTAACACCCTGTTCCCTAGTGTGATGCCGAGGCTCTCGGGGAGAAGCTGCCTCCTCCACTCTTGTCAAGGCAGCGGAGACAGCAGCTCTGGGGCCGCGGGACTGCGGGGCTGGCTGGCAGAGACCTGCGCTTTAGCTCTGCCTTTGCTGTTGCTATCAGTGTCTCCCGCTGCTGCCGGCTCCCGGCTCCCGGCCCGGAAGCCCCCAAACCAGGCCTACACTCATCCTGGCCTCTTACTCACCTCTGGCTGTGCGCTCAGCCTCCGCTGGTGGGGCAAGGAGGCGAGTTGGCTGGATGGCAGCTCAGATGTGCGGGGGGTGCTCAGAGACTTAAATCTGGGAGAAAGTTAAGAAGTAATCTAGCCCTCTGCTCAGTGTATCCATCCCAGTGGCCGCAGCTGCATCTTTGTGTGTTCCGTTGAACCTGACTCTCTCTCGCCCCTCCTAAGAGTGGACCCTCACTGAAACTTGAGAGTGGGGAGGGGAGAAGGTGGAGCTGGGAGGGACAACAAGGGCCCTGGATTCAGAACCTCTCTAAGTGCCTCGCCCAGGTTTTGACCAGACTGGGTGGGGGCAAGGGGTCTGGGCGGGGGAGAGGCAGGCATGGGTTTCCAGACTGGCGGGGAGGGAAGGCGTCACCAGTAGGCAGTTTATGAGCCTGGTGAGGACCATTTCACTTCCAGGTGTGAACAGGAGGCCAGGGAAGATGGGAGCTATAATGGGCTGGAGCACTGAGGAAGGCTTCCTGGAGGAGGAATATTAAATGGGTCTTGAAAGACTGGTAGAAACTGGATGGGCAGAGAGGAGGGGCAGGAAGAACACTGTGAGTTGAGAGAGGAGGGTCTGTGTAGGGCAGGGGAGCGGGGATCCAGAGCCATGACTCAGTGTCTTCTGTGGGAGTGGGGGTAGGGCCAAGAAAACTTCAGAGAGAAGCCCTTTGCTGAGTAGGAGCTGGAAGCAAGGGGAGGAAGAAGGCGGACTGGGCGGCTTGCCTTACATGCAGGCCCCTCCTCAGCCAACGCCTGGACTACCTGAGCGGGGCAGGGCCTCAAGGCTGCAGTGCCCTGCGCTCTCCTGGGCACCTCTCCCCCCCGGGGCAGTGGCTCCCATCCTGGCTGCCCTGCGGAAGCCTTGTGCAAACAGCGGGGTCTCCTGCGCCTTGGCAGCACTTGAGAAACTGGCGCGGCCTGGGCCCCGGCCCAGAGTCTAATTCCAGTGGTCTGAGAAGTTGTTAGGCTGTGCAAGTGAAATGGAGAAGCCCCCGACTCTCCGTTCAGAGAGACTAACCCACCAGGGGGACGTGGTTGCAGCTGCTGTCAGGGAACCTGGGGTCCTGGGAGCCTTCCCCGGACCCCGACACCCCGGGGCAGTTAGGAGTCTTGAAACTGTGTGCCTCCTACAACTAAATGGTGAAGAGGAAGCAGGGATGGGAAGGGTTCTGGGGTCTGGAAACACTAAGTCACACCCTGCTGACCATACCCCCTGTTTTATCTGAGAACAGGGCACATCGCTGCTCTAAGCAAAACAGAAGGTCTGTTAGGAAGGCAGAGGGGCCATTGGCAGCAGGCTCTCAGCCTCCAGATCTCCATTTCCTTGTACTGGAAGCACCTGACTCTGCCCGTGGCAGGAGGTGACGACACACAGACCACCGAAAGTGTGTGGAAGCAGAGGAGGCTGGCATGGGAGGTGAGAGTGTTCCATGTGAGAACAACGGGAAGGAGAGGGCTTGCTGGCGGTAGCGGGGTGTGTGTGTGTGAAAGAGAGAGAGGGAGATCTGGAGAGGAGGTGTCCAGAGGCAGCATATCTGGTGAGAAAGGCATTCTCTTGTACAGTCTTTCTGCCCTCACTGGGCCAGAGAACAGGCCTTGGGCCCAGAACATTTCCTCCCCCAGGGATAAAAATCCCATGCAGCCTGTGCCGAGCTTATCGCCTCATGCGGGAGCATCTTTTCCTGTTTGCAGTTCAGTCTGTGCTCCTTTCTTCTGCTTTTATTTACATCCATGGCCTTCCTGCAAACCTCCAGCTTTCAGTATTTCAAACTCCAGGAAGGAGGGGCTGGGGTCCTTCTGCTTCCACACAAGAGAGACACACAGAGGCCAACTGGCCTGCGTCGCTGCACCTACACGAGGGCCACCTGTGGTCCGTGAGCGGCCAAGGCCCACGGCTGGAGCTGCCCCTTGCTCTTTCTCCATCTGAGTAAAGGCCACTCAGGGCTCGACTGTGTCGTGGTTTCCTTGGCGACTCCAGTGCCAAGATTCAGGGGACAGAAGTATTTGGACTTCTGTTCTGGTGGCTGACGCTGTGATGATCTTTGCTGTCCTCCTTTCAGTTGGAGTTCCCCCTGGCACTAACTGGGCTCCCCTAGTGGCTCACACAGTAAAAGAATCTGTCTGCAGTGCAAAGAGACCCAGGTTTGATCCCTGGGTGGGGAAGATGCCCCGGAGAAGGGAATGGCAACCCACTCCAGTATTCTTGCCTAGAGAATCCCCTGGACAGAGGAGCCATGGCATTGCAGAGTCAGACTCGACTACGAGACTAAGACTTTCCCTTTTCCTGGCACTGGTTACCAGTACAGGATGATCTGTGGTGAGGCGTGTGGTGCCAGGAAGGCTAGGGAGACACTCAGCCCAGCTTGCCTATGACTGGGAGGAGAGGAGAGCTGGCTCGTCAGAGAGCGGTCCCTTTTCTTCTAGTCAGGACTTGGTCATGGGAGACCACTTGGAGCTGCTTGAGTCACAAGAGGGAGACACTCTGCCTGCAACTCCAGGGCTTTGCGATGAGTAAGGGCCAGGCGAGCGTGAATGGCTGTCTGCTGTCTGGGCTCATGGGGCTGCCTCCTCTCCTTGGAGAGAGCTCCCAGCCCTGACTGGACCTCCATCAGCCAGCTGCTTCCCCACAACCCTGCTCAGGAGCTCTCGTGTGTGTGTGTGTGACAGAGAGAGACAGACATCCACAAGGCTATCAGGTGATGTT
>SJYC01134591.1:0-32095 GCA_006408675.1 Madoqua kirkii
GGGACGGGGGAGCCTGGTGGGCTGCCATTTATGGGGTCGCACAGAGTCGGACATGACTGTAGCTACTTAGCAGCAGCAGCAGGTCCAGCATACTAAAAACATTTACATTTTAAATTTAATTTATAAATAGGTGATACATTTACATATATTTACATAGTTCAGTACTTAAAGGATATACAAAACACGCAGGAAACGCCCTCTCTTACTCTTGAACCCAGCTCCTCTCTGTCTGTCTAGGAAGCAAGCAAAGTGACCATTTTCAAGTGGACTCTTCCAGAGATAGCCCATATAAAGAAATATCTATGCAGATTCTTTCTCCTTATTCTTTGGCTTTTTTTGAAAGGGGATCCTCCTATATCGATACATACAGAAGTTGCTATGGCTGTGCTTTAGAATGTATCAAAATGTACTTGTCCCGTTTCCTATTAATGAACATTTAGGTTGTTCTTGGTCTTTCCCAGTGCTGTTGTGAAGAGCCTTGTAAATAAGCACACAGTCATTTAAGGTCACATTTCTTATACATAGCCTTCAGAAATTCTTAACCAGGGGCATGGGGACTCCTTAGAAGTCAGCAGATATAAAATTCAGGGAGACAAAACTGAAGGACTCTAGAAACCTGGAAGGGAAAAAACTCCAGGAAATTTAACATTTCCTTCCATTATGAATGCAGCCAACACACTCAAAATAATTGGCAGTATCTGTGACTTTCTCATCTCACATGGTTGAAGCTATTCTGAAAATATTTATAGTCATCCCTTCTTTGTCATTGTGGTAGTAAAGGAAAATGGTTTCTTTACTCACCACACTCTGACACCAAATGTGTGGGTTTTTTCCCACACATCAATTTTGTAATTCTCTGGACACAAACTGGGTGCTGTACAATTGCATTCACTTCTGAGACTATCTACCTGGAGTTATTGTCAGACTCCACAGCTTTAAGACCTCGGTCCCACAGCACTTCCTTCAGTTCAGATTCAGCCACAGTCCTGGGTCCCTGTGGTACCACACTTTGTTCCATTTGGCTGCAACACTAAGGGTCCCACATACCCCACCTCAGATTGGATAATTTCCTACAATGGCTCACCAAACCCAGAAACATTTACTTATGTTTACCAGTTTATCATAAAGGAGATTATACAGGACAGAGATGAACAGCCATATAAAGAGGTGAGGTCTGAAGGCACGGAATCCAGGAACTTCTGTCCTCAGGGAATTGGGGTGCACCCCTTCCCCTCAGGTGGACCTGTTCACCATTCCGAACCCTATACTTTAGAGATTTTTATGGAGGCTTCCTCATGATTATTAACTCAATCTCCAGCCCCTCTCCCTTTCCTGCCGGACAGAGGATAGGATTCAAAGTTCCAAGCTTCTAGGGAATTCCCTCGAGGTCCGAGCTCTCACTGCAGAGGGCCCTGGCTCGATCTTTTTAGTTGGGGAACTAAAATCCCACCAAGTCAAGCAGCATGCTCAAAAAAAGAAAAAAAGTTCCAAACTTCCAATCTGGTGACGAGTCCCCATCCTGAAGCTAACCAGGAGCTCAGCAAGAGTCCCTCATTAGAACAAAAGATGCTTCTATCACTCAGGACATTCCAAGGAACTTAGAAGTTCTGTGTCAGGAACTGTTGGCAGAGACTGAAGATATATATATTTCTTATTATGTCACAGGCAGGTAGTTACTGACTTTCTGTTAGAGCGGGTTATGTTATTCATTCATAAAGAAGCATATGTGTGTGTGTGTGTGTGCTGTGTGCTAAGTCACTTCAGTTGTGTCTGACTTTTGTGACCCTATAAACTGTAACCCACCAAGTCCCTTTGTCCATGGGATTCTTTAGGCAAGAATACTGGAGTGGGCTACCATTCCCTTCTCCAGGGATCTTCCTAACCCAGGGATCAAACCTGCATCTCCTGTGGCTCCTGCATTATAGGCAGATTCTTTACCACTGAACCATCAGGGAAGTCATATATATATGACTATATCACACAGTTCTCTAAAAATGTTTTAATATCTGTATTTCAGTAAATTTTTTTGCTTTGTAATCTTATGTATTTTTTTATTCATGGTAAACTATACATAACACAAAATTTACCATTTGAACCATGTTAAGTGTACAGATCAGTGGCATTAGGTATATTCACAATGTTATGCAAGCATCGTTACCAGTCATTTCCAGAACTCTTTCATCTTCCCAAATAGAAGTTCTGTACCCTCAAACAGTAACTCCCTATCACCCACTGTCCCTTGCCCCTCCAACCAACCACCATTCTACTTTCTGCCTCTATGAATTTGATTACTTTAGACACCTCAGATAAGTGGAATTGTACAGTATTTGTCCTTTTGTGGCTGGCTTATTTCACTTAGCATAATGTCCTCAAGATTCACTCATATTGCAGTATGTGTCAGAATTCCCTGTTTTTTAAGGCTGAGTAATACTCCATTGTATGCATGTACCATTTTATCCATTCATCTGTTGAACTGTTTTCTTTCCATCTTTCGACTGTAGTCAATAACACTGTTATGAACATGAGTGTGCAAATATTCCTTTGGATCTCTACCTTGAATCAGTTCAGTTCGTCGCTCAGTTGTGTCTGATTCTTTGTGACCCCATGGACTGCAGCATGCCAGGATTTCCTGTTCATCACTAACTCTCAGAGCTTGCTCAAACTCATGTCCATCAAGTCGGTGATGCCATCCAACCATCTCATCCTCTGTCATCCCCTTCTCCTCTGGCCTTCAATCTTTCCCAGCATCAGGGTCTTTTCTAAGGAGCCAGTTCTTCGCATCAAGTGGCCAAAGTATTGGAGCTTCAGCTTCAGTGTCATTCCTTCCAATGAATATTCAGGACTGGTTTCCTTTAGGATGGACTGGTTTCATCTCCTCGTAGTCCCAGGGACTCTCAAGAGTACTTTCAATACTTCCGGGTATATACCTGGAGTGAAATTTCTTGATAACATGGTAATTATGTTTAATTTTTTAAGGAATATATATTTATTTTTATGCATGAATAATGTTCTGAGATAAGAAGCATACCAGAGGACCCTTATGCATTCCTTATCTTTGCATGCCTGTCTCCGCCACCAGATGGGGGACTTCTTGATGTGCTGCCCTGCTCTTTGCGGCCGCTCAGTTAGCCCTTCCAGTGGTGGAGTAGATTCAGCACCTAATGGACAAAGTCAACAGAGAGAGAGAGTTAGGCTTCAGGATGGCTAGTCAAAGATGCCCCAGTTTCCGCCTGTTCCACTTGTAGAAGGACAACCTGAGGCAAGTAACTTTCCTGGGATCGGATTAATTTCCATCCTGAACCTACAGCCTAGCCTTTAGCACACTGCCTGGCACTCGAGAATTTTGTTCCTTTTACCTCCAGGAACAAAAGAAAGCCCTGGGCAACCTGCCTGGAGGCTTCTGGTCCGAGGCTGCTGGGGAGGGGTTGGGAGGCCCGGGATAACGCTCCAGGCTGACGCAGGAGCGCACAGGGAGGGGCCAGAGGTTACCTTTCAAGCTCCGGTACTAGCGCCAAGTTCCGGCCCTCAGGACCGGCTGTCCCGCCTCGCCGGGTTGCAATGCGGATCGTCTCCTCGGTGCAGCCCGGAGAGCCCGGCGGTCCGCGGGCGCGCGCCGCTGGGGGCAGCAGCGGATGGCCCTCCGCGCCGGCAGGAGGCGCTAGTCTTGACCCGACCGAGGGCGGCTCTCGGGCCGGGCTGCTCTCGGCGGCGCCGCACGACCGTCCACGGGGCGGGGACGCGGCGACGGTGGCGGCGGCTCCTTGTCGCCCGAACCGGAGCGCGCAGGCCCGTCCCGGTGGTCGAGGGGCGGGGGCGCCATGTGGTTCATGTACGTGCTGAGCTGGCTGTCGCTCTTCATCCAGGTGGCTTTCATCACGCTGGCCGTCGGTGAGAGTGCGCGACCCATAAGGAGCCAGTTCTTCGCATCAAGTGGCCAAAGTATTGGAGCTTCAGCTTCAGTGTCATTCCTTCCAATGAATATTCAGGACTGGTTTCCTTTAGGATGGACTGGTTTCATCTCCTCGTAGTCCCAGGGACTCTCAAGAGTACTTTCAATACTTCCGGGTATATACCTGGAGTGAAATTTCTTGATAACATGGTAATTATGTTTAATTTTTTAAGGAATATATATTTATTTTTATGCATGAATAATGTTCTGAGATAAGAAGCATACCAGAGGACCCTTATGCATTCCTTATCTTTGCATGCCTGTCTCCGCCACCAGATGGGGGACTTCTTGATGTGCTGCCCTGCTCTTTGCGGCCGCTCAGTTAGCCCTTCCAGTGGTGGAGTAGATTCAGCACCTAATGGACAAAGTCAACAGAGAGAGAGAGTTAGGCTTCAGGATGGCTAGTCAAAGATGCCCCAGTTTCCGCCTGTTCCACTTGTAGAAGGACAACCTGAGGCAAGTAACTTTCCTGGGATCGGATTAATTTCCATCCTGAACCTACAGCCTAGCCTTTAGCACACTGCCTGGCACTCGAGAATTTTGTTCCTTTTACCTCCAGGAACAAAAGAAAGCCCTGGGCAACCTGCCTGGAGGCTTCTGGTCCGAGGCTGCTGGGGAGGGGTTGGGAGGCCCGGGATAACGCTCCAGGCTGACGCAGGAGCGCACAGGGAGGGGCCAGAGGTTACCTTTCAAGCTCCGGTACTAGCGCCAAGTTCCGGCCCTCAGGACCGGCTGTCCCGCCTCGCCGGGTTGCAATGCGGATCGTCTCCTCGGTGCAGCCCGGAGAGCCCGGCGGTCCGCGGGCGCGCGCCGCTGGGGGCAGCAGCGGATGGCCCTCCGCGCCGGCAGGAGGCGCTAGTCTTGACCCGACCGAGGGCGGCTCTCGGGCCGGGCTGCTCTCGGCGGCGCCGCACGACCGTCACGGGGCGGGGACGCGGCGACGGTGGCGGCGGCTCCTTGTCGCCCGAACCGGAGCGCGCAGGCCCGTCCCGGTGGTCGAGGGGCGGGGGCGCCATGTGGTTCATGTACGTGCTGAGCTGGCTGTCGCTCTTCATCCAGGTGGCTTTCATCACGCTGGCCGTCGGTGAGAGTGCGCGACCCGGCCCCGCGCGGGCTCCCGCTCCGGCATCTGTGCCCCGCCGGGGGTCACATCACGAGGGCGCCGGGGCGACCGGCGAGACCCCCGCTCGGCCCTCCCGCCTTCGCAGCCCCCCTCCTGTCCCGCCTGGTCCTGCTTCTCCTCCTGGCCTCAGCAGTCTAGCTGACCGCGGGTCCTTCCAGGAGTCACAAAGTCCACCCCAGCGGTGCCCGGGAGAGGCTGCCTCAGATGCCCCTTGCCCGCGCACTGCCAACCGCTGTCGCGCCCGTCCCCGCAGAGCCGGCCGCGCCGAACTTTCCCCGACCTCTACCGCCGCCCTTTCGCCTCTGGCCGTTCGTGCTTCCTACTCTCTTTGATACCCTTTCCCCTCCTGGCTAGTTCCTACTGTTGATCCCAGCTGAGATCTCACCTCCTCCGAGAAGCCCTCCTTATGAGGTTTGATGGTCCGGCGCGCCCTGTTCTTCCCGTAAAGTAGCACCTGTCACACTGGGATCGTCTGACTCCATTACTACTCAACCGCCCCCTCCCGGCCCCCGCTCAAAGTTGGGTCAGGGAAGGGACCTTGTCTGTCTTGTAGTGTGCTCGGCTCTCAGCCCAGCACCTGTCCTATTTATTGGATGAGTGAAAGAAGTTCCCTTTTACGGGCCAGAGGTTAGGTTTGTGCTGAGGCATCAAATACAGGTTTTCATTCACTTTTATGAAATCTCTCCTTGGTTGCCTTGACAGAGTTTCACTTGTGA
Source organism: Madoqua kirkii (assembly GCA_006408675.1). Taxonomy (NCBI): domain Eukaryota; kingdom Metazoa; phylum Chordata; class Mammalia; order Artiodactyla; family Bovidae; genus Madoqua; species Madoqua kirkii. Next base: position 5,789 of record SJYC01134591.1, read on the forward strand.
CTTGGGAGGGTAACACATGGGTTGTTTGGTTTGTTCCTTACCTCATGGACTCAAGAAAGGTTGGGTGGGACCCAGCTGCAGATAGAGGTCTGATCAGGATGGTGGAGTGACCCTGGCTAATGTTCTCCCTGCTTGCCTTGCTCTCCTCCCCGTTCTAGCCGCCGGACTTTATTACCTGGCCGAATTGATAGAAGAATACACAGTTGCAACCAGCAGGATCATAAAATACATGATCTGGGTAAGTGACAGCTTTCCCCAGGATCCCTCTCACTCTTGACCTGCCTCAAAAGGAGGAAGTGGGGAAAGTTTGGCCTTGGTGATGAGACCCCGATCTTGCTGTTTCCTGAGGGTACCATGGCCCACCTCCCTGCCCTGTACCTGGTCCCCTGTGTCTGCTCTCCTGGGCCTAGGTCTTCCGGAGCTTCCTTCCCCAGTGGCATCGCTTCCATGCAGGCCTTGTTCTTGGTTCCTTAAGGTGAGGGCCAAGTGCCTTTTCTGTGTTGACAGGACCATGGCTTTGCCTTTGATTATCTTCAGTGGTCTTAGGCCCTTGCTTTGTTCACAGCATTTAGAACTGAGAGGACAGTTTTGAGTACTTGTTGGACCAAGTGACTTGTTCTGAGAGGGAGACACCATCCCTGGCACAGTCCCTGCCCTGCTCAGGGCTTATGGAAGGCTTCTCTTCCTGAAGATACAATCCTTGCCATCGATGTCAAAGCCACAGGAGAGACTGCTGGTGGTTTCTGCAGCTTCAGGAGAGGCTGGGGAGGGGCTGGAGGCACATTTGAACAGGAGGGGTCCACAGCCTCTAAGATCCCCTGCTGTCAGCAGCCACTTTCTCTCTGGCATGACCTGGGGTAGGGAGTCAATGGTGGAAACAAAACCATAGCTGTCAGCCCTGGGTTCAGGGACCCAGCTCATAGGTGTTGATGATACAGGAGTCAGTCCTTCATTCAGCTAACTGCCTACCATTTGTTATGCACTGACAACTATAAGTCCTTCAGAACGGTGGTTTTCAAACTGAAGGTGTGATTCATTATTGGGTTGTGCGATCAATTCAGTAAGTCATTATCAGCATTAAAGAAAGAGGAGGATGGAAAAGACTAGAATTGAAATCTGAACTTTGTCACATATATGTATGTATGTTGGGGTCACAGTGTAAGCTGTTTTTCTTACTGTGGGGTGCTGTCAGACAAACTTTGTGATTAAAAAGTGCTGCCTTTTGGGAGCCGAGAGGCTAGTTGGGGAGATCAGAACTGTGGCTATGAAATAAGAAAACACTCAAGCATGAAAACAGTGTTGCCCTGAGTAGGCCAGGGGTTAGTGAGTCCAGGAAGGCTGCCTGGAAGCAGCTCCCTGCACTGTGCACCTCCATTGTTCAGTTCTCCACAGCTGTGCTGATTGGCCTCTACGTTTTTGAGCGCTTCCCCACCTACATGATTGGCGTGGGCCTCTTCACCAACCTTGTCTACTTTGGCCTCCTCCAGACCTTCCCCTTCATCATGCTGACCTCGCCTAACTTCATCCTGTCGTGCGGTGAGAGGGGACAGAGTGGGAGGGACAGCTGAGGTGGGATGTGCCCAGCTCCGTCTATGGCACTGAAGGGGGAGGCAAACCACTGAGGTCCTCTAGGAGGCCAGGCCGGTTGGAGGTTGGGGCTCTCACATGTGAGGAACCGAGAGCCCACACTGTTTCTAGTGACTAGAATTTGGAGGGCTGGGATGATCAGAGAAGAATGGCTTTCCTGGGGCAGGTGGGGTTTGAAAGATTTGAGAAGGGAAAAGAAGTGGGTCGGCTGAGTAGTTACAGCCCTTAAGAAACCACTTGGCCAGGAAAAGCCCAAAGCCTTTCTCCAGCCTGCAGGCAGCGCCCCGCCAGTCATCTAGCCATAAGTCATGATTAGGGTGAGCTTCATGGGGCTGCAGGTCTCCCTGCAGACAGCTGCCTTGGGGTTGACAAACGTGTTTGGAGGACCCTGGCTTTCCTGCCTTTGCTCTGCCACCAGTTTCTGACCTTAGCGTCTCCATCTGTTCAGTGATATTTGTGATATCATTCGGCACATAGATGCTCTAGTTATTTCTGGAAAAGGTTCTAGACAGAATCTAGTTACCAGGATTGCCTTTTCTCCCTTCAGTTGTTCCCCTTTTTCAAGATGTCAGATGGAATCGGGGTTTCTTAGAGCTACTTTTCTATTTCTGTGAGAGAACCTGGAAAGAAACTGTCATTCACAGGAGGGCATGGTGTTCAAGCCAGGACTGAGTGCCTTGGTTTGATTCTGCTGAAAGGTTGGTTCTGTGGGGGTTGGTGTGAGGTGTCCTTTGTTGGACACTGTGCCCCTCTTACATCTTCCTAGGTGGGAGGGTGCTCTCCACTCCCCCCACCCCCCACCTACAATGGCATGCTCCCTTGGCCTCCCATTGTCCCTCCCTCAACTTGCCCTCTGGATGCCTGGGGACGTTGTTCTGAAGGTCTGGGGGCATGGGGCACCCTGTCTTCCAGCAAGCCCTTGCCCTAGAGCATGGCTAGGCCTGGCAGAGCTGTTGTCCCTGCTGTAGAAGGGCAGTGGCAAGAGAGGAGAAAAGAGGAAGGACCTGTGCTGTTGCCGGCGAGCTGTATGTGAGAGGTGTTGGGTTTGAGGGATGTCTACCCTTCACTTCACAACAGGAACGCCTGTGTCTGAGCAGCGGGTCCCCAGGATCTCTCTGTCTGAATTTGGCTGCACATGAAGGAGGTGTGTGGGGCTGCAGAACATACCAGTTCAGATCAGCCAGCCTTACCCTGGAGCAGGATGAGGAGAGACCCCCGTCCCTGGAACTTTGAGGAGCCCTGAGACTGCACCACAAAGCATCCAGTAGATGGCGCCCTTCATCCCTGAGGAGCGAGCGCCTCTGTCTCTGGAGCCTCCTCCTGTCTGGAGGGGACGCAGGAGCCAGTGCTTGGCAGTGACTTCCTCCTCCCCCACCGCCCGTGCAGCACTCTTTTCAGGACTTAGGGCCGCTCTAGACCAAGTCATTTGGCACCGTTCTTTGGGCTGTGTAGCACTGAACTCTCGTTTTTATAACATTCAAGGAGTTTTTTAAAATCTACTTCTAATTTAACTCATATACACTCGACAGTGGGCAGATGGGGGCTCGTTCTTTCATTTTAACAGATGGGAACCTGAGTGCTGAGAGTAGCGTGCTTGGCCCAAGCTGTACTCTGGGTCGTGTGTAAAGTCGGGATCAAGACTTGGCTTCCGACCTCCGGGGCCTTGTGAAGGCTAAAAGTCTATTTTATGTCCTCCCTGAGACTGACTGACTCTTCATTCCCTCAACAGGGCTAGTGGTGGTGAATCATTACCTAGCGTTTCAGTTTTTTGCAGAGGAATATTATCCTTTCTCAGAGGTAAGAAGTCTTCAGTATGTCTTCAGACTACTAACAGACACAGCAGGGGTAAAGGGGATTTGTGTGATTTCTTTGTGAATTTGGCTGTGATTTGAAACTGAGACTGCAGGGATAGCACATTAAAAAATAATAATATAGATGATTTTAGAAAGCTGTGAGTATGAGGAGCAGGGACCGTTTGGCTGAGGAAGAAGGGCACTGCTATCTCCCAGTGAGTCCTTTGGGTCTCTCAGGATCCCACCCTGCCATCCTAAGGTCAGGAAGGAGCATGGGGTGACCTGGTCTGATGCAAACCTCACAGGGTGGGGCTGGGCCACAACCTTGAACCCTGCTGCTCTAGTGTGAACCCTGGAGAAGAACAAGGTCACTTCTCCAGGAGATACAGGTCGGTCACGGTTTTGCCTTCCATCTACATCCTTCAGTTCAGAGGAGTTGCTGGTCCTGGTGACCAGGATTCGGGGATGTTGGCCTGAATCGTGGTCATCTTCAGTCTCCACCTTCCCCCATGGAATCGTCTCCATGTCTGGGGCTGTCCTGTCTCTGCTTCCTGGGCCCTGGTCCCCTTCAGAAATCCCATGTGGGGGCATTAGTGTGCACTTGACCAGCTTTCTAAGATACACAGTGACCGCTCCTGGACTGGCCTTGGCACCTCCAGGAGCACCATCTTCTCAGTGTCTTTGTTGCCAGGTCCTGGCCTATTTCACTTTCTGTCTGTGGATAATCCCGTTTGCGTTCTTCGTGTCGCTCTCGGCTGGGGAGAACGTACTGCCCTCCACCATGCAGCCAGGAGGTGAGAAGAAGGTGGGAGGGGTCATGGTGGGAGGACACCAGCAAGGCCTGAGCTGCTGGGGGAGCCAGAGGTCACCCTGTGATAGAGACACTTGAATTCTGGGTGGGCAGCACTGTATTCACACACACACACACTCATCTCCCTGCCTGTGTCTCCACAGATGACGTGGTCTCCAATTACTTCACCAAAGGCAAGCGGGGCAAACGCTTAGGGATCCTGGTTGTCTTCTCATTCATCAAAGAGGCCATTCTACCCAGTCGGCAGAAGATATACTGACCCCCTGGGGAGGGGATGCTGGCACAGGAGCCGGAGAGTCAGGCCCCTGGGCCTCTGCACTGGGTGGGGGCCGGGAGTTGGAAGGCACCTTCCCCCAGCCCTGGCCCTCCTTCCCTCCACTCCCCTGGAAGCCCTCATCCCCGCCCTCCTCAGGAGGCTCAGCTCAGGTCAAATCTGATACTGCTGGAGGCTGAGACCTCAGAGGCTGCCAGGGAGGAGTCAGGGCCTGCTTAGCCAGGAGGCCGCCACCCACTTGGGTGCACAGAAGCCGAGCCCCTGGGGCCCTCCTGCTCCCTCCTGTGATTGGTCAGGAGTTCTGGCTCAGCCCGGGCAGGTAGTGCCAGGGCCATGAAGCTGAAGAGCAGACAGTGATAACTGCCAGTGGGCAGATGGCCATGGGAGGGTCTGTGACTTAGCACTTGCAAGAGAAAGTTTTTGCTGTTGAACTGTGATTTCTGTCCAAGTGCTGATTCCCATTTGAATAAAGATTCTAGGTGGCACTGTTTGCCTTAATACCCTGAAAGTTCATCTTCCTTTCTTCCTGCACACCTTCCACCTGGACTAGCTTTGCTGCCCCAGGGCTCTTTTTCCATGTTTGGGTCTTGCCCTTCCGAAGGGACCGTTCTTGTGGCCCATAGTGGGAAGGTGACAGAGATGAAGAGCCGAACCTGGTGGGGGGATGGGGAGTGGAAGTGGAGGCAACCTTTCTTAATCCCCTTCTCTCTTCTTCGTCTCTTCTTTCCCTGGGGCTCTGTGACTGCCAGCTAGGGGCAGAGAGGGGATAGTGTGGGACTGGATTAGATTTTTCAGGAGAACATGTATAATATCCTATTTGTAAGTCTTGTCCTAGGGAAGAGGAGTGGTTTCTGGCTGATTTCTATCTCGGGCTTGAAGAGAAACAATAAAAATTGGCTTCCAGGCAGCCTGGACTACAGCCTGTTGTGTAAGAAACTGGCGGTGGGAGAACCTGTTTGTTAGTCTAAGAGCACACAGGGCCGGCCCTCTCTTCTGAGTGGTCATGGCTCCTAGGAGGTGATTGTCTTCTAAGAAGACAGGCCAGGTCCTGGGCATAGGGCAGCATTTGTCGACCTTGCACTCCAACTCTAGTGCCTTCCAAGTACTCAGCAGTATGTATGGGAATGAAGCCCCCATGGGGGCCATTACCGGCATGTCCTATACCTCACAGCAGAGCAGGCAGGTGCAGAGACGGACAGCACAACTCTGGTACCTTTCAGCCACTGGGAAGACCTCTGTGCTTGAAAACCTTATTTCTACCTCCTGCCTCCAGTCCCACCATAGCCCTTCATTTGGCTTTAGTATTCCCTTTCTCTTAAAAGTAATCAGCCTTCCCCTTTCCTGGGGAGGAGCAGCCATTCTGGCCTCCTTTCTGGCGCTGAGCCTGCCAGGCCCTTCTGTCCTCTGCAGACGAGGCTGGCCAGCAGCTGGCCTTGCTGTCTCTTGCTGGCTGTTTCTCACTCCAGTGAGAAGGGCAGCTTTGCCCTTCCACTCACTCCACTGCTCGTGTCCCAGGGGTTGCCAGCAGCCTTGTGCTAAGTCCAGCTGACCCTTTTCACATCTTTCTGCATCTCTGCAGCGTTGGGCAGGTTTCATCACTGCCAGCTTCCCAAGCCCTTTTGTGGCTGCTTCTCCCTCTCTGCTCCCTTCCAGGCCAGTGCAGGCTCCTCCCCTCGGCCTGTGCACAGAGTTCTGTCATGGGTTCCCTGCAGGAGCCTGTCCCTGCTCATGGCTTCAAGGAACTGAGAGCTGACCTCCAGCCCCAGCATCCCTTTGGTCCTCTGAACCACGGTACTGCTGCCTTTGGGCATGCAGACAAATCTTGTGGCCCAGATAGCACTTGCTGGTGTCCTCTGCAAACTTGCCTTGTTTGGGTACCTGCTGTGGCCTGAAGATCACTCAGGAGCCCCGCCAGACACCTGGTTTCTCTTTCTGCCCGGACATCTAACAGCTGTCAAGTTTACCTTCCTGACCTCTCTTTGTTTGAGCCACTCCCACGGTCATCAGCTTTCACCTGGATTATTATGACAGCCTCCTTTGGCTTCTCTATCCCACAGCTGGAGTTGTCTTTCTAATGCATAGCTGATCCAGTCACTAGCTGGCTACAACCTTCCATGGCTCTCCACTGCCCTCAGGATAAAGTCCAGACCCCTTAGCATGGCTTTTGAGACTTGTGGTGTCTTGGTTCCTGCTTGCCTCTCTGGCCGTGTCACTAGCCACTTTGCACTCTGAATTTCAGCCTCCTGTATCCAGAAATGCCCCGTTGCTTCTCCTTCATTCTACTCACCTGGGTACCTTCTCTGTCAGTTCTCAGCCTAAGACTTCACTTTCTCCAAGGAACTCTGAATGTCCCGTCTCCCTCCAGCACACCACACAGATGACTGGTCTTACTTGCCTGCTGACTGCTCTGTCTCCCCACTAGACTGTAAGCTCCTTGAGGGCAGGGACTGTCCAGCTTTTGTATCAACAGCGCCTAGCTTGGCACCTGGCACATAGAAAGTACTCAATAAATGTTTGTTTAATGAGTGATTTGCAGTGACGTGTACAGGGGCTAGCAGGGGATCCAGGCGAGCTTCCTGGAGGAAGTACAGGTGCTTTCAGTTTCCACCTGAAGCCACAGGACCTCCCTCCGTCCTCCATATAGAGACTGCCTCTATTTCTCTGAACTTCAGAGACCCCAGTGGCAACTGGGATGAAGGAAGACCAGCGTGGCAGGAAAGCCAACGGCAGGGTGACACTCTAGCCTTCCTCCTTCCCGTTCTGGAAATGCAGAATGAGGCTTAGAACCTGCACTGCTGCTGCTAAGTCACTTCATTTGTGTCCAACTCTGTGCGACCCCATAGACGGCAGCCCACTAGGCTACCCTGTCCCTGGGATTCTCTAGGCAAGAACACCAGAGTGGGTTGCCATTTCCTTCTCCAATGCATGAAAGTGAAAAGTGAAAGTGAAGTCGCTCAGTCATGTCCAACCCTCAGCGATCCCATGGATGGAGGAGCCTGGAGGCTCCTTTCTAGGCAAGAGTACTGGAGTGGGGGGCCATTGCCTTCTCTGAGAACCTGCAGACTCAATATGAACAAGAGGCAGAATTTCAAGGTGGTCCCTCATCCTGGAACCCTCACCCCTGGTGAGCTCTTTGGGGAATTCTACTCACCTGGGTACCTTCTCTGTCAGTTCTCAGCCTAAGACTTCACTTTCTCCAAGGAACTCTGAATGTCCCGTCTCCCTCCAGCACACCACACAGATGACTGGTCTTACTTGCCTGCTGACTGCTCTGTCTCCCCACTAGACTGTAAGCTCCTTGAGGGCAGGGACTGTCCAGCTTTTGTATCAACAGCGCCTAGCTTGGCACCTGGCACATAGAAAGTACTCAATAAATGTTTGTTTAATGAGTGATTTGCAGTGACGTGTACAGGGGCTAGCAGGGGATCCAGGCGAGCTTCCTGGAGGAAGTACAGGTGCTTTCAGTTTCCACCTGAAGCCACAGGACCTCCCTCCGTCCTCCATATAGAGACTGCCTCTATTTCTCTGAACTTCAGAGACCCCAGTGGCAACTGGGATGAAGGAAGACCAGCGTGGCAGGAAAGCCAACGGCAGGGTGACACTCTAGCCTTCCTCCTTCCCGTTCTGGAAATGCAGAATGAGGCTTAGAACCTGCAGCTGCTGCTGCTAAGTCACTTCATTTGTGTCCAACTCTGTGCGACCCCATAGACGGCAGCCCACTAGGCTACCCTGTCCCTGGGATTCTCTAGGCAAGAACACCAGAGTGGGTTGCCATTTCCTTCTCCAATGCATGAAAGTGAAAAGTGAAAGTGAAGTCGCTCAGTCATGTCCAACCCTCAGCGATCCCATGGATGGAGGAGCCTGGAGGCTCCTTTCTAGGCAAGAGTACTGGAGTGGGGGGCCATTGCCTTCTCTGAGAACCTGCAGACTCAATATGAACAAGAGGCAGAATTTCAAGGTGGTCCCTCATCCTGGAACCCTCACCCCTGGTGAGCTCTTTGGGGTGGGGGGGGGAAGATGGGGACACCAAGGTGTCACTTATCCAATGCCAGGGCCCAGAACAGAGGGACCCCCACTCTGAGCCTTGGGATACTGCCCTAACTTGTATCTCCTGGGGGGAGATTCCTTTGTGGAGAGAAGGGGATCTGGGGTCTGTGGGGGAGGAGGCTGCCAGACTTGAGGGTGGGCAGCCTGTGGGCACTCCCCCTTCCTCCACATCCACACAGAATTACCACACCTCAGCCTTCACTGAGCAGTCTCCAGTGGAGAGGCTACCAAAGTAAGTTTAAGGGAGGGGTGGTTTAGGGGAAGGCAGAGGGGGGAGTCCTTGATGGCTCGAACAGCTGCCAGGAAGGCCTCGTCGAATGTCTCTCGCAGGTTCATGCTCAGCGTGTCGGTCCAGAAGCTTCTGTCACCGAAGTAACGCTTCCGGGGCACCTCTTCCATAGTGACAGAGCAGAAGCCCTGGGGCACCTTCATTCTGTAGGGCCGCACCGAAGGGTACAGCTCGCGGATTACCACTTGGAAAGGCAACCGGGGCACAGGCGCCACCTGGCGGCCGGCCACCGTATGGAGGTCCGCGCCACCGTGCCCGTCGGACCTCACCTCCACGAAGCAGCGGAAGTCGTGCTCTGGCCTGGGGTCGGGATGCACGCCCAGGCGGACACCCTGTGGGTAGCCGATCTGGGCAGTAGGGGACCTGGCAGGGTTGCTGCTAAGATTCCACATCTTGGGCCGCCTGATCGTGGGCGGCTTGTAGGTGGGCGCAGGCATCACCAAGGGCAGATGGGGCTGCTGTATCTGTTGCAGGCGTGCCTCCGGGGAGGGGTGGAAGCTCGTGGGAGGCCACAGTACCCCGTCCTTGCAGGTCTTGGAGAGGGCAGTGGCCCGGGGCAGAGCATGCGGCTCTCGCTGAACGCTGGGTATTAGGGACTGGTCTTGGAGTAGCAACTTGTGATGGAGCCACTTCTTGAAGTCAGCTTCTCTCAGAATTTGGTGCTCCTTCTGCAACATCAGAAAGCACAGAATACTTCTGGACAGCTGCTCCCCCTGTGTTTCTGTGAAAGCAGGCCCTGTGGCTGTAGCCCTGGAAACCCCAGGTCTAACTGAGCAGATACCTTGCTGCCCTTTGCGAGCCGAGTCTAATGAGAGAAACCCCTGCCTTGTGGGAGCCCTTGTGCTGATGAGGAAAGTACTGCCTGGAGGGGCCCCTGGCTCATGTGACAGACAGAGCCTTTCCCACAGGGGAGACCTCCAATCAAATGGAGACTCGGCCTCTGCCCTAGGTGAGGTCTCTAGCTTGAGTGGGGAGACCCAATCCCTGCCCTATGGAAACACTTGAGACTCCTGCATCCCATAAAGGAGTTCCCAGCCTGCCTTAAAAGTTTCTGGTTTGATAGGAGGGAAAGGCAAATGAGTGGTACAAACATCCTTGACCCTGGAAGGAGAGAACAGAAAAGTCTGGAAGGCCAGCAACTGGATGGAGCGAATCTGAGCAGGCTTCTTGGAAGTGGAAGCCTTGAGCAGTCAGGGTAGGGAGAGAGACAGTTGGCTGATGCTCCAGACTGGATGGCGATGCTCTGTCCTTCCTTCCACTAGAGCTGAACCTTCATCTTGTCACAGAACCACCTCCTTCCCCCCACCCTGTCTCAGTGTCTTAGTTCCCAGACTGTTGCTAAGCAGTCAGGTGGTTTGGAGACTGACCCAGCTCCAGAGGTAGGCCCCCTGATTAGGCTAAGCCAATCATCATAATTCCATCAGCCTTGCCCCAGACTTCAGTCAGTCAGCACACGGCTTTCCTGGAGCTCTAGGGATTGGAACAAGAATGCACAGGTGATCCAGTTGAGGCCAATAAGAGATAAGGGGAAATCTTCAAGGGGCTTTGAGGAAATTTTAGAGACAAGGGAACAGATGGGCTTTGCCTCCTCTGGATACACATGACTGTGAGAGCTAGGTGAACCAACAGAGGGTATGACAGGGAAAACGAGAGGAATGCAGCTGGAACAGAGCTGAAATACCAGATTTTGCCAGCCCCAAAGCCCTCCCCACCCCTGGATCCGCTTAGGAGTCCCAGCATCTTCTTTTGGAGTTTCCTGGTTCTTGCATTCTGTGTAGCTATACCTAGCATTAAAATCCTTTATTCTCCTTTTCTGCTCCAGTCAAGATCTGATATTGATCTGGGCCCCAGCCAAGTCTCTAGCTTGTCAGCCTCCAGCTCACATCTGATTCCTCATCTGTTCTGAATTTGCACTTCCTGACGTACACCATGCTCTCAGGGGCCCTCATGCCCCCCCACAGGGCTGTCTGTTCCTTCTACCAGGTCAGCTCTTCCCCGATTGTTCATATAGCCAACTGCGCCCACCTATAAAGACTCTTCAGCACTATCCCTCGGGTACCCTTCTGGAGCTCCCTCCTCAGAGGAAGGGGAGGCTCTTTCTGGATGGGACCACTTCTAGCCACTGTTCTAGATAACTGCACACGGGAGGCATGCTCACACACCTGGGTAACAGCTGATGCCTAGCGCCCCTGCCTGCCCTCCCCCTTACTTGATACTCAGTCAGGTAGTCCTCCTCCATGAGGGCCAGCTGGTCCTTGAGCCTCTTCAGTTTCCTCATCTCACGGGCAAAGTCCTTCTTGTCCCGTTTCCACATGGCATCTTTCAAGAACCTGGTGCCAAGGTGGGGGTGTGTCATTCCTTCAGCTTCACCCTGGGCTGGGAAGACTGGCTGCTGCTGAGGGCCTGGGGGAGGGTAGGGGGAGCCACCAGAGATGAGGTGAGCAAGATGGACCATCCCCCGTCTGGCTAACTACTTCCCTGGTGGTGAGAGAGGAGAGTGAGCCCCATCTTTCTGCTGAAGGGCTAGGACCTCGAGGTAATGCTAAACCCCAGGGATAGCATCTTGGAGAGGGGTTCCCCTCCACAGACTCATCCTTGGGTGAGGGCCCTGGGGAAGGGTGGCACATGGGTCTAGTTCTCACAGCCTCACCGGGCACAGACTCGGTGGTTCCATATTTTGCAGTAGTCAATAGGCTTGCAGCCTGTGGCGTCTTGTGCATGGACGTTGGCACCTTTCTGCACCAGGACTTTGACACAGCTCAGCAGGCCCTCGCGGGCTGCCAGATGCAGAGGTGTGGAGCCATTGCACGTCTGACTAGAGGCCCCCGCCAAGGAGCAGAGGGGAGAAAGGAAGGATGAAGGGCATCAGATGGGCAAACCAGCCCCCAGGTCTGCCATGCCCCTAGTCCACTGGGTGACCCTGGCGTGTCCTTTCTCTCTTACCTCAGTTTCAATTGTTGAAGGAGGGTTTGGACTAAGTGAACAGCAAAAGTCTGATTATGGAGTATGTGACCATGAGGACCTACCAAAAGGAGAGCTGGGTTGGCTGGAGTGCAGAGACCATGAACCTCATCTCCATGTTAAGGACCCAGGCCTCCTCCCCCTTCCACACCTGGCCATGACCCACAAGGCCTGCGTGACCAGGGCCCTCTTCCCTCCGCAACTTTGTCTTCTGACTTTGCCCCATTCTCTCCCAACATGGCCTTTGCACCTCGGCCTGGAATAATTTTCCCAGCTCTTCACCTGGCCGGTTCCTCTCAGTCCTTTCCTTAGAGGAAACTGCCCGTTCCCAAATAGGTTTTCTTGTCCCCTTTACTCACAGCTCCATTACCCTTCATAACTGCTTACCACACTCTGTCATTTCGTTCATCTGTTTGCTAGTTGACTGGCCACTCCTACATTAGTATGTCAGCTTTAGGAGGGCAGGGACCGTGGCTGTTACATTCACTGTATTCCTCAATTCTGGCTCAGTGCTCAGCACATTAGATGCTGGATAAATTTTTTGAATGAATGCAGTCTCCTCTAAGCCATTTCTCAATTATCACAGTAGTCTCATGTGATAGGCATTGTCATCCACCCAGATTTCAGTTGAAGAAACTGAGGCAGTAGCTCCTAAACTCTGCTGCCAAATGAGAAACAGCTGGGGCTCTTTTGCACCTTCAAAGCCTGGGCCACATCCCAGGCCAATTAAATGACAGACTCCTTTGGATTGAAACACAGGCATTGGTATTTTTGAAGCTCCCCAGGTGATTCCGGTGTACAGACAGGTTTGGGAACCAGAGCACTGAGACTTAGGCTTGAGTGACTTGCCTGAGGTTTCTCTGTCTGCTGGCAGGCAGCAAAACTGGGACATGAAGTAGGTCTGCTCTCTTTCAAAGACTCTCAGCCACTCCCACGTGACTGCTTCATGTGGGAATGAGTTCCTGGCACCCCACAGCTCCTCTCCCTCTCCGCCTTGACTCTCCTGCCTGGAAGTGGGGTTCTTATCTCCCAGCCTGCCAGCCCCTCTCCCTACACAGGCTGGACTCACGTGTTGAGGGCCGCCCCTTGCTTAATCAGATAGTGAATGCAGGGGAGGGCCATGGTCTTGTTGTCACCATGGATGACAAGGTGCAGAGGTGTCTGGCCATTGTTGGTGGGCAGGTTTACGGGAAACTTGTACTCCTCCACCAAGACCTGCAGGCATGCAAGCTTGCCGCTCTGGGCTGCAAAATGGATGGCAGTGAAACCCTGTGTGGGGCCAGAGGAGACAGGAAGTGGTTGAGCAGGACTGGGCACGGAGTCCCACAACCTAACCTAGAGAGGATTTCTTGGGATTACCCTCGCCTCTTCTCTGTGCCCCCGGCAATCCCACGGTCCCCTTTCCCACTCCCTTATCTCGCTTCCCCAAAATTGCCCTCCAGACGGTAGGGAGGTAAGTTAGAACCCTCTGCCCAGAAGCTCCACTGTCGCTCCTTGCCAGGTAGCCACTGTGTGCGGAGCTCTGTGTAGGGTGGAGCGCCGCCCCTGCACTCCAAGGCCTTACCTTGTCATCGGCCACAATTTCGCCACAATGCCGGTTTAGACAGAACCGCAGCCATTCCAGATTGCCCAGTGAGGCTGCGAATAGCTCGTAGTAGCTTCCTCCCATCGCCCTCTGGTCCCACTCCTCGGCTAGACTCACGCAACTGGCGCTGGCGCGGGAGGAAGGTGGGCGTGAGCCCACAGGCCGCCCCAGGGCGCGCCGGGCGGCAGGGCGATGGGGAGGTCGGGCTGGGCACCTCTTGGGAGGTCAGTCAGCCCGGCCCGGCCTGAGCCCTCCCCTCCCCGACGCCCGCACGTCACGCCCGCGCCCACCTGCGCCGCCAGACCGCCGACTCTTTGCGGGTGGTTGAGCCCTTCTTAGCCAGTTGCAGGTGTACGCCCCCGTCCCCGGAGAGGTACTGCCGCCTGGTGGGTGCCGCCGCCCACCTGACGAAGTGCCAGCTCGCACTACGAGTGGAGGTGGCAGGAGCTCCCGGACTAGGGTCGTGGTGGAGGGGCGGGACCTGGGTGCCTCCCTCTCCAGGTCACCGACCAGTTGGTTACCCCACCATTCCCCATCCTGGAGACTCGACATCTCAACACCCCACACAGGAAGACGAGTAGCTTTTGTTTCTGATTATAAAATTAATAAGTGCTGATTGTAACAAAACAAAACAGAAGGGCAATGAAGATATTAAAAATCACAACCCCGTTTACCCACAGAAATCATGGTCTATTTCACTATATATATGCATATCCTATACGTGTTCCTGCCTCTTTTCGTTCAGCCTTATACAATGAACTAGCTTCCGTTATCCACATACTAAACGTGAATTATGACGCAACCATAGCCCGGCGTCATAATGGATGCGCTGCTATTTCACTTGTGATATCTGGGGCTTTCTGGTAGCCCAGTGGTAAAGAATCTGCTAGCAATGCAGGAAGTGTAAGAGACGCAAGTTCGATCCCTGGGTCAGGAAGATCCCCTGCAGGAGGGCATGGAAACCCTCTCCAGTATTCTTGCCTGAAGAATTCCATGGACCGAGGAGCCTGGCGGGCTACAGCGCACAAGGTTGCAAAGGATTGGACATGACTGAGGGGACTTAACATGCACCCTGGGTATCCAGTTGTAGCTGTGGGGGTAAACACTCCCATCAAGGGGAAAAAGGAAGCCTGAAAGACACACCCTCAGGAGGTAGGAGAGAGAATGCCTGCATCTTGAGACCAGATTTAGAGAAAAGCAGGAATCTGAGTGCTTATCACATTGTGGGGGTGGAGAGGAGTCTGCACCGGACAGGAACTTCAGAGAGCAGGTCATGTCTCTTCACCAGATTTCCAAGTTGTGTGCCCATTGTCTTATCTGTTCTCCCAACTACTCTCAGGGAATGGGCCAAATTTGATGAATCCTTTGCTTCAGTCTCAGAGCAGTTCCAAAGGATCAACAGAACTGTAGCTGATCTAGTGTTCTCACCTATCCACTGCATGTCTCAGAGATTGGAGGTTCATGAAGCTTTCAGTACCAGGGAGATGATTTAATCAGGCTAGCACCTGAGTATCCTGCTTAATTTTAATGATCCCGTAAGGGATCTAAAATATAATTCCAATGTCTCTTGAACTGCTGAGAGCTGGAGTGAGTTTATCTTAAATCCCTATGCCTGGTTTTCACTTCTGGAATGGAGCGCTCTGTTGACCCATTGTCCTACCATAATCGGTGAAGATTATTTTACAAACCAATTGTCAAAGTTTCTGACATTTTCCTAAGGGCATGCAGTAAATAAAGAAACTTATTCAAGAAAATCTACTCAATCTCAGCCAGAACAGTGAGAGTCTGTAGCACTAAAGCAGCAACCTGCTCCTTCCCTCTTTTCTACCCATCTCAGAGCAATGCCTGAAGCTCTGATCTAGGTGGGTATGACCAAGAGAATGGGCCTCCTTTTCCTCGCAGCTCCCATTTGAGATATAGGCTATCTCACTGAAAGAAGCAGGCTGCCAGCATCTCACCAGTGTCTCCTTTCTCTGTTCCAAGTGGTGGAGGCTAAATTCCTGGTGAGTGTAGCCAAGAGATTGGGGCTTCCTTCCTCCACCCGGCTCTTACTGATGGGACAAAGGCTTGACTTCAGGCATGGCAGGCTAAGAATATTGATCTCTTTGTCCCAGCCTGCATGTTCATGGGGCAGATGCTCTGTTTTGGGAGAGAACTGGAGGTAACCCAAATGTCCATGGACAGAATGAAAGGCTACCACCACTGCCCAGAACCCTGCACATGAAGCCAGATGTTTTTCTAGGAGATGAACCACTTTCCTTGCCCTCAGTTCTACAACAGAGACTCAGAGATTATGTCCAGTCAATCCACAAAAACTGAGAGCTCTGAAGCTCTTCCCTAAGTCACTGACTTCAGGGAATTCCCTGGCTGTCCAGTGGTTAGGGCTCCATGCTTCCACAGCAGGGGGCATGAGTTCCATCCCTGGTTGGAACTAAGATATGGCAAGCAGCACAGTGCAGCAAAAAAAAAAAAAAAAAAAAAAAATCACGAACTTTATTTGAAACAGAACATGGGGACGTTCAAACTTAAGAGTGCTCTGAAAGCAATGGAGATTTGGGTGGTCAGCAGTTTAAAACAAGCTGTAGGCCAGCTAGTTTACCAGAGAGAACCAGGGAAAAGGAAAGCCTAGAAGAGTCCTCATGCAGTCAGAACAAACCTCAAAGACTGGCTTTAAAAACTACCTCCACAAAGGCACCCAAGTTTAATTGAATCAGGCCCTAGAGTAATGTATGCCCTAGAGCAACAAACAGAGCAATAAGCTGACAGTTAGTGGAGCCTAAAAGTTGGGTATGATGCCAGCAGAGGCAAGCCAGTTTAACAGAGAGCTCAAGGAAAGAGACAGTCTCAGAGAATTCTGCTATAACTCCTGCCATCTTAGAGTTATTGTGCATATATCCAGGGCTGCATCCTCTGAGCAGCACATCAGAGGCTTCACAAAGGGGGACAATACCAAAATAATCCATCCAAGTCACTAAAGGAATAAGCAAGCAAACAGCAACAAACAAACCTTGGGGAGTGAGTAAGTGAGTGAGTGAAAGTCGCTCAGTCAGGTCTGATTCTTTGTGACCCCCATGGACTATGGCTTGCCAGGCTCCTTTGTCCATGGAATTCTCCAGGCGAGAATATTGGAGTGGGTCGTCATTCCCTTCTCCAGGGGATCTTCCCGACCCAGGGAACAAACCTGGGTCTCCTGCATTGCAGGCAGATTCTTTACCATCTGAGCCACCAGGGAAGGGGTGAGAAAACCAGTATCCAGAGTTGCTACAATATATTACTTTAGAAATCCAGTTCTCAACAAAAAATTATGAAACATACAAGTAAACAAAAAGTAGGGGGAAAAAGCATACAACAGAAATTGTCTGTGAAAGGACACAGATATCAGATATAACAAACCAAGATTTCAAAGCAGTTATCAGTATCTTCAAAGAACTAAAGGAAGCCATACTAAAAAGTAAAAGTAAGTATGCTAATGTCTCATCAAAAAGGAATATCAGAAAAGAGAAATTATTAAAAAAACAAAAATCCTAAAATTGAACAACACAATAACTGAAATGAAAAATTTACTAGAAATTCTCAAGAGTAGATCTGAACTCACAGAAGAAATAATCAGCACACTTGAAGATAAGCAGTAGAGATTATGCAATTCCAAGAACAGAGATAAAAAAGAGTGAAGAAAAATCCTCAAAAAAACCCACATATATATATGGGACATCATTATGCACACCAACATGCACCTAATGGGAGCACCAGGATGAGAAGTGAGAGAAAGGAGCAGAAAAAATACTCGAAGAAGCAATGGCTGAAAAAGGCTAATCTACACATTTAAGAAGCTCAACAAATTGAAAGCAGGAAAATATAAAGAGATTCACCCAGGCAATCATACTGAATGTGAAAGCAACAAAGAGAAAAGTGACTCACCACATACAAGGGGATCCCACAGAGATAAGCAACTCACTTCCCATCAGAAATAATAAGGCCAAAACACAGTGAGGTGACATATGCAAATACTGAAAGAGAAAAACTATCAACCAAGAATCTTATATCCAGCAAAACCATCTTTAAAAATGACGACAAAATAAAGATATTGCTTACCCTGCTTGCTGCAACTAGAGAAAGCCTAATGCAGCAACCAAGACCCAGTCCAGCCAAAGGTAAATACATAAATATTTTTTTTAAAAGGAATTGTATGAAACAATCTATAATTGTATTGTTGGGCCTATAACATATAGAACAATAACAATAACACAAAGTAGGTGGATGGGAACAAAGCTGTATGGAGTAAGAAATAAGTAAGTAAGATTTCTAACTTGAATCCACAGAGATTCAAGAGAATCTTGAATGAAGAGAACCAGAAATGGTAAATTAGAAAACAAGTATAACAAAATCTGTAAATATATACATAAGATGAGATGTATATCAGTCCTAGAGAAAACGCTAAGAAAATAAAAAACAAAAGTTTAAAACATCAACAGGATTAAAATGGTATGCTACAAAAAATTCACTTATTGTAAAAGGAAACATTAAAAGAGGAATAGGGAAACAATAACAAAAAAGACTTGACACATACAGAAGTAAAATGGCAAATGTGCATCCTAACAGATCAGAAATAATATTTAGTGTGAAAGGATTTAATAATCCAATCAAAAGACAGAAATGATCAAACTGAATAAACATCAGGATCCAGCTATATACTGCCTACAGGTAGTATACTTTGGATTCAAAGATACAAATAGGTTGAAAGTAAAAGGAGAAAAGGAGAGAAAAAGTTGTATTTTGCAAGCAGCAACCATAAGAAAGCTGGAGTGGTTCTACTAGTATCAGACAAAATAGACTTTAACAAAGAAAAACTAGTGCTAAAACTAGTACTCTTGCCTGGAGAACCCCAGGGACGGAGGAGCCTGGTGGGCTGCCGTCTATGGGGTCGCTAAGAATTGGACACGACTGAGTGACTTCACTTTGACTTTTCACTTTCACGCATTGGAGAAGAAGTGGCAACCCACTCCAGTGCTCCTGCCTGGAGAATCCCAGGGACAGGGGAGCCTGGTGGGCTGCCGCCTATGGGGTTGCACAGAGCCGGACATGACTGAAGCGACTTAGCAGCAGCAGCAGCAGCAGTGCTAAAGAGGGACAATTCATAATGATAACAGGGTCAGTACATCAGAAAGATATACTAGATGTGCAGATATGCAATTAACAACACAGCCCCCACAATATGAAGCCACAACTGCCAGAACTGAAAGAAGAAATATACAGTGTAACAATAATAGTTGGAAGCTTCAACACCCCACTTTCATTAATGGATAGAACAAGGAGACAGAGTACAACAAGGAAACAAGAAGACTTGAACGACACTCTAAATCAATGGCTTAATAGACATCTATAGCACTCTCCATCCAAAAATAGAATACACATTCTTCTCTAGTGTACATGGAACATTCTGCAAAATAAATTTTGTCTATAAATTAGGCCATAAAATAAGCCTCAATAAGCCTCAATAAATTTATAATTTAAATAAATTTAAATTATATAACTGTGTTCTCTGACACACAGGAATGAAATTAGCCATCAATAACAGAAAGTTAAGAAATTCACAAATATATAAAAATTAAGAAACAAACTTCCAAATAACAAATGAGTCAAAGAGTAAACCAGAAGGGAAATTACTTTGAATGAATAAAAACAAAGGCACAGCATACCAAAACTTACTGGATGCAGCTAAAGCAGTGCTAACTGGATTTTTAATAGCTGTAAATGCCTAGCTTAAAAAAGGAGAAAGATCTCAGATAAATCTAAAATTCCACTTAACAATGGAAAAAAAGAGCAAACCAAACCCAGAGCAAGTGAGAAAAGAAAGATTAGAGTAGAAATTAATAGAATACAGAATAGAAAACAGATTAAAAAAACTAAAAGATGATTCTTTTAAAAGATCAATAAGATGGGCAAATCTTTACTAGACTGACCAAGAGAAAAAGAGTAAAGAATTAAATTACTAAAACAGGAATTAAAGAGGGGTCATTATTACAAGCCTAACAGAAACACAAAGGATTACAAGGGAATACTATGACCAGTCATTTTCCAACAATTTATATAGCTTAGATGAAATGGGCAAATTCTTCTTTATAAAAAACTTTTTAAATTAAAAAAAAAAATTTCTTTTTGGCTGCACCATGCAGCTTGTGGAATCTTAGTTCCTTGACCAGAGGCTGACCCCAGGCCCTTTCCAGTGAGAGCATGGAGTCCTAACCACTGGACAGCCAGGAAATTCCATGAAGTGGACAGTTTCTTAGGACAAAAAGTACCAAAATGGACTCCGGAAGAAATGAAAAATATAAATAGAACTATAACAAGCAAAGTGATTCAGTTAGGAATAATAAACTTTAAAAAACTTTAAAAAAAAAACCTTAAAGAGAAAATTCCTAGTTTAGACTTGGTGAATCTACCAAACATTTAAAGATGAATTATTACCAATTACTTATAAATTCTTCCAAAAGTAAAAAAAAAAAAGATTAAGGAATTCCAACTCATTCTATGAGGCTGTGTGTGTGTGCACTCAGTCACTTAACTGTGTCATATTCTGTCGCCCCCATGGACTCTAGACAACAGCTCCTCTGACCATGGGACTTCCTAGGCAAGAATACTGGAGTGGGTGGCCATTTCCTACTCCAGGGGGTCTTCCCGACCCGGGGATCAAATCTGAGTCGCTTGCATCACCTGCCTTGGTAGGAGGATTCTTTACTGCTGTACCATGAGGTTAGTATTACCCTTATACCAAAATCAGACAAAACATCACCAGGAAAAAAAAAAATCCTACAGACCAATACCTCTTGTGAATATGCAAAAATTCTCTACAAAATACTACCAAACAGAGTCTAGTAACGGAGTCTAGTAACATGTAAAAAAGACTATACACCAGACACAGTGGAGTTTATCCTAGGAAAGCAATATTGGTTTAACATCTGAAAATCAATTAGTGTAATTTATCTTATCAATCAAATAAAAGACAAAACCCATGATCATCTCAACAGACCAGAAAGAACATTTAACACTGCTTCCCCGGTGGCCCAGTGATTAAGAATCTGCCTGCCAGTGAGTACGGGACAAAGGTTCAGTCCTTGGTCTGAGAAGATCCCACATGCTTTGGGGCAACTAGGCTAACCACTGAGCCTGCACCCTGGAGCCTGTGAACCACAGCGAAGGAAGCCAGCGTGCCTGGAGTCCGTTCCCCACAGCAACAGAAGCTACCACAGTGAGGAACCTGTGCACTGCAACTGGAGAAAGCCCACACGCAGCGACGAAGACCCAGCACAGCCCTAACAGACAGACAGGCCTTTAAAGAGTATAACAAGACTTCTGACAAAATTCCACACCTCTTCTAAAGTACTCAACAAACTTGGAAAGAAATTCCCCAACCTGATAGAGTATCTGTGTAAGATCCCCAGCTAACATTAATGGTGAAAGATTGATTTCTCTTTAAGATCTGGAACAAGACAGTGAGGTCTGCTCTTTCCTCTTCTAGTCAACATTGTATTGAATGAAATAAAGGACATCCATTCAAAAGAAAGAAGTAAAACTATCTCTACTAAGATGATCTTGCACATTGAAAATTTTAAGGAACTTGGTCTTGGCAAAACGATGGACATACAGATCTATGGGATAGATCTGGAATCCAAGGGAGAAAAAAAAACCTCACATTGTCGATTGATTTTTTTTAAGAAAGTGCCAAGATAATTCAATGGTTGCAAGAATAGTCTTTTCAACCAGTGGTGCTGGGGCAACTGAATATCCACATGCAAAAGAGTATAACTTGACCTCTGGTACCCTCTTTGTACCATGACAAAAACTAACTAAAAGTGAAGGAAGATATAAATGTGAGAGCTAAAACCAAAAAACTCTTAGAAAAAAATTGTAATTGTAAAGCTTTGTGCCCTTAGATTAGACAATAGGTTCTTAGATATGACATCAAAAGAAACAATCTGGATATTATAAATTAAAATCCTCTGTGCTTCAAAAGATGTCGTCAAAAAAGTGAAAGACAATCTACAGAATGAGGGAAAATATTTACAAATTACTGATTAAAGACTTGTGTCCAGAAAACAGAAAAACCTCTTAGAATTGAATAAAAAGACAAAAAAAAAAAGGAATCCTCATTTTAAAATGGGCAAAACATCTGAACATACGTTTCTCCTGAGAAAATATACAAATGGCCAACAGCACATGAAAAAATAATATGCTCAGTATCATTGACCATCAGTTCAGTTCAGTTCAGTCGCTCAGTTGTGTCCAACTCTTTGTGACTCCATGAATCACAGCACACCAGGCCTCCCTGTCCATCACCAACTCCCGGAGTACTCCCAGACTCGTGTCCATCGAGTCACTGATGCCATCCAGCCATCTCATCCTCTGTCGTCCCCTTCTCCTCCTGCCCCCAATCCCTCCCAGCATCAGAGTCTTTTCCAATGAGTCAACTCTTCGCATGAGGTGGCCAAAGTACTGGAATTTCAGCTTTAGCATCATTCCTTCCAAAGAAATTCCAGGGCTGATCTCCTTCAGAATGGACTGGTTGGATCTCCTTGCAGTCCAAGGGACTCTCAAGAGTCTTCTCCAACACCACAGTTCAAAAGCATCAATTCTTTGGCGCTCAGCTTTCTTCACAGTCCAACTCTCACATCCATACATGACCACAGGAAAAACCATAGCCTTGACTAGACGGACCTTGGTCGGCAAAGTAATGTCTCTGCTTTTGAATATACTGCCTAGGTTGGTCATAACTTTTCTTCCAAGGAGTAAGCGTCTTAATTTCATGGCTGCAATCACTATCTGCAGTGATTTTGGAGCCCCTCCCCACCCCCCTGCCAAATAAAGTCTGACACTGTTTCCACTGTTTCCCCATCTATTTCCCAGGGAAATGCAGATCAAAATAAAAAATGAGATGTCATTTCATGCCCACTAGGATGGCTGTTGTGTCAAAAGACACAATAACTGCACAGCTACATACAAAAGAATGAAACTGGACTCACACCACATAAAAAATAAACTTTAGGATCCATCGAGTCACTGATGCCATCCAGCCATCTCATCCTCTGTCGTCCCCTTCTCCTCCTGCCCCCAATCCCTCCCAGCATCAGAGTCTTTTCCAATGAGTCAACTCTTCGCATGAGGTGGCCAAAGTACTGGAATTTCAGCTTTAGCATCATTCCTTCCAAAGAAATTCCAGGGCTGATCTCCTTCAGAATGGACTGGTTGGATCTCCTTGCAGTCCAAGGGACTCTCAAGAGTCTTCTCCAACACCACAGTTCAAAAGCATCAATTCTTTGGCGCTCAGCTTTCTTCACAGTCCAACTCTCACATCCATACATGACCACAGGAAAAACCATAGCCTTGACTAGACGGACCTTGGTCGGCAAAGTAATGTCTCTGCTTTTGAATATACTGCCTAGGTTGGTCATAACTTTTCTTCCAAGGAGTAAGCGTCTTAATTTCATGGCTGCAATCACTATCTGCAGTGATTTTGGAGCCCCTCCCCACCCCCCTGCCAAATAAAGTCTGACACTGTTTCCACTGTTTCCCCATCTATTTCCCAGGGAAATGCAGATCAAAATAAAAAATGAGATGTCATTTCATGCCCACTAGGATGGCTGTTGTGTCAAAAGACACAATAACTGCACAGCTACATACAAAAGAATGAAACTGGACTCACACCACATAAAAAATAAACTTTAGGTGGGTTAAAGACTTAAATGTCAGACCTGAAACTATTGAACTCCTGGGAGAAAACATAGGCAGTATGCTCTAGGACATCAATTTTAGCAATATTCTCCTAGGGCAAGGGACACAAAATCAAAAATAAACAAATTGGGTCTGCATGAATCTCAAGAGCTTAACACAAAGACTGCTTTGAATGGGAGAAAATATTTGAAAATGATAAATCTGATAAGGAGTTAATATGCAAAATATACAGAAACTCATACAACTCAACATCTAAAAAAAAGACATTTTCCCCTCATCATAAAATGCTGCATAGAGGACCTGAATAGATATTTTTCCAAAGATGACAGACAGCCAACAGACACATGAAAAGATGTTCACATCACTAGATATCAGGGAAATGTAAATCAAATTCACAATGAGAGCTCACCTACAGCTGTCAGAATGACTAATTTCAAAAAGACTAAAAGTAACAAGTATTGGCGAGGATATGGAGAAAAGGGAATCCTCAGGTACTATTGGTGGGAATGTAAATTGGTGCAGTCAATATGAGAAACGGTACAGAGATTCCTCTGAAAATTAAAAACATCCAACAATTCCACTTGTGGCTATTTTTCTGAAGAAGACAAAAACACTAATTCAAAAAGATATGTGCAACCTTATGTTCATTATTTACAGTCACCAAGATACGAAAGTAACCTAAGTGTCCATTGATAGATGGATACAGGTATGGTATATACATATGTATACACAATGGAATGCTACTCAGCTACAAAAAATAAATCTTGCCATAGCATGGATGGATCTAGAAGGTATTACGCTACATGAACTGTCAGAGAAAAACAAACACTGCATGATTCCCCTTATATATGAAATCTAAAAAAACAAACAAGAAAACAGCAACAGACTTTAACAGATACAGAAAACAAACTTGTGGTTGCAGGTGGGGCGGGGGTAGGGGAAGATGAGTGAAATACATGAGGATATTGAGAGGTACAAGCTTCCAGATGAAATAAACGAGTCACAGAGATTTAATGTACAGCACAGGAAATATAGTCAATACTATTGTCATAACTGTATATGGTGACAGATGGTAGCTAGACCTTCATGGTGATTAGTTTGTAATGTATAAAAATAGAGTCATTAGATTGTACATCTGAACCTAATATAATACTCAAAGTTAATCATACTTCAATTTAAAAAAGAGAGAAAAAAAAAAACTGTTGAGGTCTTCCCCAGTGGTCCAGTGGATGAGTCCACCTGCCAGTGCACGGGGACGTGGGTTCAGCCCCTAGTCTGAGAAGATCCCACAGGTTGTGGTGCAATTAGGCCTGTGCACTGCAACTGCTGAGCCCATGCTCTGGAGCCCGCAAGCGGCAGCCACACAAGCCCTCAGCCCTGGAGCCTGTGCTCCACTACAGGAGACGCGAAGTGCAAGTCATTTAGCCATGTCCAAGTCTTTATGACCCCAAGGACTGTAGCCTGCAGGCTGCTCTGTCCGTGGGTTCTCCAGGCCAGAATACTGGAGCGGGTAACCATTCCCTTCTCCAGGGCATCTTCCCAACCCAGGGCTCGAACCCAGGTCTCCCACACTGCAGGCGGATTCTTTATCATCTGGCTGCCAGCCCACACAAGAGAAGCCACCCCAATGAGAAGCCTGAGCAGTGCAATGCAGAGTAGCCCCATTTGCTCCAACTAGAGAAAGCCCACACAAGCAGTGAAGACCCGGCACAGCCAGAAATAGTAAATGAATAAATAAGAATTTAAAAAATTTTCTAAAAAAATAATGTGAGGATGTAAGAAATTGGAACCCTTTTACATTGCTGTAAAGCCATTAACGCGGGCAGCTGCGATCGATGCACTAAGCCTGGGTGAAGCACAGCCGAGTGGAGCTACCCCACATCCGAGGTCAGGGGCAGAAGCCACAAGGACCCCATGCCCGAAGGGCGGCGGCCAAGAGGAGTTACCCCATGTCCGAGGTAAGGGGCAGCAGCTGGGAGGAGCAATCCTGCGCCTGAGGCCAGGGGCAGCAGCTGGGAGGAGCAACCCCACGTCCAAGGAGCCGTGGCTGCCCGGGCCCAGGAGGGCCTAGAGGAGCTATCCCATGTTGCAGGTCAGGAAGGGCAGCGGTAAGGAAATACCCCTCGTCCAAGGTAAGGAGCAGCAGCTGTGCTTTGCTGGAGCAGCTGTGAAGAGATACCCCACGTCCAAGGTAAGAGAAACCCAAGTAAGATAGTAGGTGTTGCAAGAGGGCATCACAGAGCAGACACACTGAAACCATACTCACAGAAAACTAGTCAATCTAATCACACTAGGACCACAGCCTTGTCTAACTCAATGAAACTAAGCCATGCCTACCGGGCAACCCAAGACGGGTGGGTTATGGTGGAGAGGTCTGACAGAATGTGGTCCACTGGAGAAGGGAATAGCAAGCCACTTCAGCATTCTTGCCTTGAGAACCCCATGAACAGCATGAAAAGGCAAAATGGTAGGATATTGAAAGAGGAACTCCCCAGGTCAGTAGGTGCCCAACACACTACTGGAGGTCAGTGGAGAAATAACTCGAGAAAGAATGAAGGGATGGAGCCAAAGCAAAAACAATACTCAGCTGTGGATGTGACTGGTGATAGAAGCAAGGGCCAATGCTGTAAAGAGCAATATTGCATAGATACCTGGAATGTCAGGTCCATGAATCAAGGCAAATTGGAAGTGGTCAAACAAGAGATGGCAAGGATGGACGTCGACATTTTAGGAATCAGTGAACTAAAATGGACTGGAATGGGTGAATTTAACTCAAATGACCATTATATCTACTACTGCGGGCAGGAATCCCTCAGAAGAAATGGAGTAGCCATCATGGTCAACAAAAGAGTCCGAAATGCAGTACTTGGATGCAATCTCAAAAATGACAGAATGATCTCTGTTCGTTTCCAAGGCAAACCATTCAATATCACAGTAATCCAAGTCTATGCCCCAACCAGTAATGCTGAAGAAGCTGAAATTGAACGGTTCTATGAAGACCTACAAGACCTTTTAGAACTAACACCCAAAAAAGATGTCCTTTTCATTATAGGGGACTAGAATGCAAAAGTAGGAAGTCAAGAAACACCTGGAGTAACAGGCAAATTTGGCCTTGGAATGCGGGATGAAGCAGGGCAAATACTAATAGAGTTTTGCCAAGAAAATGCACTGGTCATAGCAAACACCCTCTTCCAACAACACAAGAGAAGACTCTACACATGGACATCACCAGAT
>SJYC01134592.1:0-12368 GCA_006408675.1 Madoqua kirkii
TGTGAGAGTTGGACTGTGAAGAAGGCTGAGCGCCAAAGAATTGATGCTTTTGAACTGTGGTGTTGGAGAAGACTCTTGAGAGTCCCTTGGACTGCAAGGAGATCCAACCAGTCCATTCTGAAGGAGATCAGCCCTGGAATTTCTTTGGAAGGAATGATGCTAAAGCTGAAACTTCAGTACTTTGGCCACCTCATGAGAAGAGTTGACTCATTGGAAAAGACTCTGATGCTGGGAGGGATTGGGGGCAGGAGGAGAAGGGGACGACCAAGGATGAGATGGCTGGATGGCATCACTGATTCGATGGGCGTGAGTCTGAGTGAACTCTAGGAGTTGGTGATGGACAGGGAGGCCTGGTGTGCTGCAATTCATGGGGTCGCAAAGAGTTCGACACGACTGAGTGACTAAACTGAACTTATATTGCTGGGGGATGTACCATGGTGTAGCCACTTTTGGAAGTAGCTTTGCAATCTGGTAGTTCCACAAATGGTTACACAGAGTCACTATCTGACACCCACCTATAAAAACATACGTCCACACAAAAACTTGTACAATTGTTCATAGCAACACCATTTATGATAGTGAAAAAGTGGAAGCAACCATATGTCCATATATGGGTAAGTAGATAAAAGGTGTATCCATACTGTGGAATATTACTTAGCAATAAAAAAGAATGAAGTCCTGACACATACTCCTACATGGATGAACCTTGAAAATATTATGCTAAGAGAAATCAGCCAGACACAAAACACCACATATTGTATGATTCCATTTATAAGAGTTGACCAGCACAGGGAAAGCTACAGAAATAGGAAGATTAATGATTACCTTGGACTAGGGGAGGGGAAGGACTTGAAGAGGGGTTTGAGGAGTGATAACTCAGGCTATAGGGTTTCTACTTGAGGTGATGAAGGTGTTCTAAAATTGGTTGTCGTGGTGATTGCTCACTCTCTGAATATACTAAAGGTTGTTGAATTGTACAAGCATAAATAGGTAAATTGTATGGTATGTGAATCATATCTCAGTAAAGCTGTTAGTAAAAACAACCCTGTGCCCTGTGGACACCCAAAAGCTTTCCCTAAAATGGCTATAAATTGTCTTGGGGATGGAAGTTTTATTCTCAGGGCCTCCTTTGGTGTCAGTCCTTTTTTTTTTTTTTTTTTTGATGTGGATCATTTTTAAAGTCTTTTGAATTTGTTATGATATTGCTTCTGTTTTGTTTTGTTTTGTTGGTGCAAAGGCATGCAGGACCTCAGCTTCCCAACCAGGGATTGAAGCTGCATCCCCTGCATTGGAAGCTGAAGTCCTAAGCACTGGACTGCCAGGGAAGTTCCTGGTGTAAGTTCTTGGTCCAAGAATTCCAGCCTGGCTCCATAACACACTGACCCAGAAATGGGACACAGCCTTTTGGTGAAGATCTACCTTCCCAGCCTTCCCTGCCTTTTAGGAAGCATTCATGACTTCACTGTAGATGGGACAGAGGAGGCAGGAAGGGAGGGCATTATAGAAGAGTGGGCAGTTTTCAAAACAGCGTCAGTATCCTGGTTTTTAGGATGCTCTTCACCCATTTCTTAACTGGGGGCACTTTTCTTCAAGCTATCTCCCCAGCAACTCCCATAGAGCAAACCAAATTCCTTTCTAGCATATCTTAAGCAGACATCTTTTGTGGCCTTAAGACTGTGCTTTCTATGGCCCATGACCTCATATTCCTAAGATACCTATCAAGATACTTTTTAAGAAAGGTAAACATTTCCCTAAGAAAAATTATGTTGTTATTGGTTAAGACATTAATGCGTTTTTTCTTTTTAAGGTAGAGAGAATAGTTTAATGAACCTCACGAATCCATCCCCCTCAGGTCCAACAGTCATCAGTGTTTTACCAATCTTGTTTTTACATGAGATAAATTCTTATGGGGTGGGGGCTACTTTGAAAATACTAATGCTCCTCTCAGAACAAGACAGAGAATACAGGCTTAACCACCTTCTGGTTCTCAATTCGGGGAATCCAGGGAGAGGACTGGAACGTGGGAGCGGCCTCCTCTCTCCTCATAGCCCGTGGTGGGTTGAGGGAGGGCATGGAGTTGGTAAGGTGTGTGGACCATGAGAATGGGACAGACAAAGGCGGTCCCTGAACCCTGCCCTGGGGCCAGCTTGCGGGCGGGGCTACAGCGCAGTGTCGGCTTCGGGGTCCAGCGGCGCCCCCTCGCGGGAGTAGAATTCATCGATGATGTTCTGCGGGATGCGCTTTAGCATTTCCTTGGGAAAGATGCGCAGCAGCTTCCAGCCCAGGTCCAAAGACTCGAACACCGAGCGTTTCTCGTAGGGACCTAAGGACAGAGCAGGAGTGTCAAGGGGGTGTGTGTGTGTGTCGGAGTAAGGCGGTTGCTGCCTGAATGCCCCCACGCGCCTCACCCTGGTTGATGAAGTTCTTCTCAAACTTCTGCAGGAATTCCAGGTAGAGCAGATCCTCAGAAGTGAGCGCCTCCTCCCCCACCACGGCCTTCATGGCCTGCACGTCCTTCCCGATGGCGTAGCAGGCATACTGGGTGAGGAGGGTGAGGGGATCAGCAGTCACGGCAGGCTTACTGCAGGAGTCCCGTGTTCCCCCATCTGACTGTGCGTCTGGGAACCCCCAAAGGGGAGGCATCGTTTGCCAGAAGAAAAGCTCGCGATCCAGCTAAGGCTCCAGCCTCCCGGCCTCTGAAAACAGCTCCCCACTAGCCCATGGGCTCACTCCTTACCAGCTGGTTGGAGACATCTCCATGGTCCCTTCTGGTCATGCCCTCCCCGATGGCGGACTTCATCAGCCGCGACAGGGAAGGGAGGACGTTGATGGGGGGGTAGATCTGCGGGGAGCCCAAACAGGGAGTGGCAGAAGGCAGGGCCCGAACTATCCCCTCCTTCCCACCTCTACTTGTCTTCCCTCCCTCTGTGGTTCTCCTAAGACTGGTCCTTATTCATCCCACAGAAAGATGGGCTAGTCACACCCCTCCCCCTTCATCTCCCACAAATCCTGGGGCTTGGGTATCAGTTCAGTTCAGTTCAGCTCTGTGACCCCATGAGTCGCAGCACGCCAGGCCTCCCTGTCCATCACCAACTCCCAGAGTTCACTTAGACTCATGTCCATTGAGTCGGTGATGCCATCCAGCCATCTCATCCTCTGTCATCCCCTTCTCCTCCTGCCCCCAATCCCTCCCAGCATCAGAGTCTTTTCCAATGAGTATACAGGTGTCTAAAGGTGTGTGCCTAGAATGGAGGGGGAAGTTCATGAAAGTCTAGCTATTTCAAAACTTTTGATTATTATTGAGATGAAAACGAGTTGAAACTTAATAGTTCTCAGCTGCGAGGAAAGAAGCTGCCAAACAAAGAGGAAACAGTCATGGGGGTGACCTTTAACCTCAGATGGGACAGGCATATTATTCACCACCTATTTGTGTCAGTTATCTATTGTTTTTGTTCAGTAAAGCAAACTACTGGAGAGAAAAGAGAATTGGCATTTATTTTGTATCTATCATCCACTAGATTCTTTCTATATCTATATATACTTTTATACTGTATAGTTTTGTTTGTTTGTTTGTTTTGGTTTTTTGTTTGGGGGGGGCTATACTAGGTGACATGTAACCAAATATTGAAACTGTGCCCCCTAGCAATGGAAGCATGGAGTCCTAACCACTGGACCACCAGGAAATTCCCACCAATTTATTTTGTTCTCCACAATGCAACTGTGTGATATGTATTATCATTCCCATTTTACAGATGTGGAAACTGAGGATTAGAGAGATGAGATGATTTTCTAAAGATCCCACAGCCAAGGAGGCTGGACTCCACCCAGACTTGTCTTCTGTCTGGGGACCAAACTGTCTTCGTGGGAATTAGCTCCTGTTTGGGGTTAGCCTTGCCTAGCCCCTCCTCATTCACTAGAGGTGAAGTGCAGTGGGAAGCGGCACACTGGTTATTAGTCACTGTCTTTGGAGATGGTGGAGAGAGTTGGAGAGGGGATGGTACCTGTCTGTTATGAAGCTGTCTGTCCACGTAGATCTGTCCCTCTGTGATAAAGCCCGTCAGGTCTGGGATTGGGTGGGTGATATCTGCAAGGAGAAGCATTGGTGTCAATATAGATGGTGCTCAGGTCTCCACCCATGCAGGGCCAGGTAGGTTCTGTTCCCTCACAGGAGTGGGTGACAGGTGGAGGCAAGGAAGGGACAGCGCCTACCCTGCTGGAGGAGTAGAGCTACTGTGCATCTCTGGAAAGAAGCATGGGTCCTGTCAGTATCTGGGTGGGACGGGAGGGCCGGGGACTGCAGGGGGCAGTGGGCAGGGAGCTGGCTCACCATCATTGGGCATGGTGAGGATGGGGATCTGAGTGATGGATCCACCTCGGCCCTCCACGCGGCCCGCCCGCTCGTAGATGGTGGCCAAGTCAGTGTACATGTACCCGGGGAAGCCTCGGCGCCCGGGCACCTCCTCTCTGGCAGCTGAGACCTGCAATACCCATGGGCCTTGGGGTAAGAGGATGATACAAGGAAGGGGCATGGAGGGTTCGGTGACCACGAGGAATGGGATGGGGGTGGGCCTGTGTGGGCCAGCTCTGGGCTCATGACTAGGGGGACTGAGCCCGAACCCCTCACCAGCCAACTCACCTCCCGCAAGGCCTCTGCATAGGAACTCATGTCCGTCAGTATGACCAGCACGTGCTTCTCACACTGGTAGGCAAGGAACTCTGCTGTGGTCAGTGCCAGGCGCGGGGTGATGATCCGCTCGATCCTGCAGGTATGGCCAATGGTTAGAGCACCTGGAGGCCAGGCCTGTGCTCCATTTAGCCCCTGTGCTGTATGGCGAGTGAACTTGGAAGCTGGTACAGTGCACAGCAGCAGAGGACTGGGGAAGATGAGCCCTAGCCCCTAGCCCATGGTCCAGGCCATGGTTCCTGGGAAACTGGGCCCTCAACCACATCCTGCTGTTCAAGGTGGGAACAGGGACAGAGGCTGGGACAGGCAGGCAGGGAGCTGGGTGAGAGGTCCAGGCAGGGCCCGGAGGGCAGATGGCGAGTCAGAGCTCAGCAGCTGGCACTCTGCATATCCCTCCCCGAGGGTACCTGGGCTTGGGTCAGCCAGAAGGCCCCCACGCTCTGTGTCCTCAGGGTTCCTTCCTTCCTGTTCCCCTCTCCATCCCTGAGCACACGTGCGGGCCATACCCTTGCCTGCCTTGCAGGGGTGGCTTCCACGGTGAGCGCTCTGGGGCCCTCCCTCCTGCTCCAGACACCCAGACCCCGGGCCCTGTGCCCATGGCACTTTTCTTTAGGGTACCATCTGGGCCTCCTGTGCTCTGCTCCCTAGTTTCTGGAGTACCTTCAGCTCCCAGGACAGTTTTTGGTTATTGGTTAGGTTATTAGTATTAGGTGTTTTTTTTTTCATCACCCGACCTACAGATTTAAATTCACATTTTCTCAACTTTTAAAACGGCAGTTTTTCTAAGCAAATGGTTTAGGGAAATACTTCTTTAGTGGTGACCTTGCGGGAGCAAGTCTAAGGTGAGGAGCCCTGACTTGGGGCAGTGGCTGGAGGCAGGTTGTAGGGAGGGTGGATGGGCTGCAGGCGGCCAGCAGGCGGTGGTCTGGCTCTCGCTATCTCCTCCTGCACTGTCCTCGCCTCTTCCCCAGCCTCAGTTTCCCCATCTGCACAATGAGGGGTTGCTCTCCCAGCTCTGGCTAAGCCTGAGACCTGGCCTCCGGGTCTTGGAAGGGGGCAGGGCCTGCTGCCTACGGGTAGTGTGGGTGCTCACGTGGGGTCGTTGGCCAAGTTCAAGAAGAGGCAGACGTTGCCCATGGTGCCGTTCTGCTCGAAGTCAGACTTGAAGAACCTGGCTGTCTCCATGTTCACCTGGAAACACGGCAGGAAGGGCTGGAGGCGGGATCCAGGCCCTTCCCATCTCTTCCAGAAAGCCTATTACTATAGTATGGTATAGCTATTACCAGCTCTCAGTCAGCTAACCTCTCTCTGAACCCCAGAGAGAGGTTCAGAGGTCAGGCTGAGCTGCTCGGTGTCACCCTGCTCCTCACCTGACCCGCTAAACCTCTTGTTCCTCTGAGGGCCCCTGGGTTCCCCGTCCCGAAGCCATCTTTTCTCCCCTAATTTCCTCCTGTCCCAGCTGCCCCAGAATCCTCTTGGGGCTGCTGTGGGGGACACACTGTCCAGCCCTCATTCACATTCTTGCCTCTCCCAACAGACAGGCCAGGTTCTTAGCGAGAAGGATAACGCCTCCCCCCCTTAGACTAGGTATGCCAAGGGCCGAGGGGCCAAGGGCCTGGCTGCTGCCTACAGAACTTGCCATCTGCCCAGCCTCTCTTACCCCCATGGCTGCAAAGACAATGGCAAAGTTGTCGTCATGATAGTCCAGCACGGCCTTGGACTTCTTCACCAGCCCAGCCTGGCGGCAGATCTGGGCGGCGATCTGGGGACAGAAGGAAGGACGTCAGAACTGGAGCCTGAGCCGGCGCCTCTGGGCACCTCTGAGAAGTGTGGACAGGGCGATACTCAGTCCATCCTACTGCTCAGGCCTTAGGTGGGAGGGACCCAAGGTCACACATGGAAGGGCTACCCTGGGTCCTACAGCCGCTCCCAGGGGAGGGGCTGCCCCAGCCCAGGGTGCCTGTCATGAAGAGCAGGGTGGAAAAACAGTTCCAAAGAACACTACCTACCTCAAATTTGGGGCAGCTAGGTCCTTCAGCACCCCCTGTCCCCCCACCTCATGCTGGGGTGTCTCTGGGGCTGGTGGTGTGTGGGGTTACCAGATCCAGGATGAGCATGTGCGTAGGCAGAAGGCAGGGGCACTTAGACCATCCAATCACTCCGGGCATTTTGAAGGTGAGCTGGGGCGCACCCAGGAGCAGTGGGGGTGGGTGGTCCATGGGGACCGTCTAGAAACCTTGTCACCCCAGCTGCTCTGGGAAGAACTGGGCTGTTTCCTCTTGCTGGTGGGGGTGGGGGGGTGGGGGTAGGGAAGGAAACTTGCCCAGAGAAGTTCCACACAGTTGTGAGGCTGGCATGAGGTGGGCTTTGCTCAGCACAGGCTAGTAAAGAGCACCATGAGGACCAGCGGGTAGAGCTGTCTTCTCAGCTGAGCAGGACTTTCAACACTGAGGTTATGTGTGGGCTCGCTCGTGAACCAGTGGGGGCCCTACTCACTCAGGAAGGAGGCTTGCAGATCTGTCTGGGGACACTGGGGCGCCTGTGCAGCCCTGAGGCCCGGAACTGCCCCCAGACAGCTGCCGGTGGCCCTGGCTCCGCTGGCCCCTGCCCGCTCGGCACAGGAGGAGCCCTTGCTGGCCCATGAGCTCCGGCCTCTGCTCCTTCCCTTCCCCTTGATGGCGTTTGCAGGCCCCACGCAGCCCTCACCTCATTGTGGGGGAGCCCAGCTGCTGAGAAGATGGGGATCTTCTGACCACGGGCAATGCTGTTCATGACGTCGATGGGCGAGATGCCTGTCTCGATCATCTCCTCGGGGTAGATGCGGTCGTGGGGGTTGATGGGCTGGCCTGGGAGATGGCAGTCACAGGCCCTGCAAGGAGGGTTCAGGCCCTTCCCTGCATACTGCCCCCCGCCCTGCCCCAGTAGCACTGCTGCTGCTGCTGCTAAGTCGCTTCAGTAGGGTTCGACTCTGTTCGACCCCACAGACGGCAGCCCACCAGGCTCCTCCGTCCCTGGGATTCTCCAGGCAAGCATACTGGAGTGGGTTGCCATTTCCCTTTCCAAGTAGAACTGAAGGACAGAATTTTCTCTGATGATGGAGACATGCTCTAACTGTGCTGCTCAGGATGCAGGCCTGGCAACCTGTAGCTACTGAGCATGTGCAGTGGGGTTGTGACATGAAATTTTATTTCATTTGAATTAGTTTGTATTTAAATAAAAACCACAGCCCATTGCTCTGTTGGATGGTACCATCTAGGCATGTTAGAAGTGGCAGAGGGTCTTGGGCATGTGGGGAATTTGCACAATGACGATGACATTTTATAGGAATGGGACATGAAGTGCCGCTGGCCCCAGACAGGGAGGTCTTTGCTGCTGTTGTATCTCACCTGATCAGCCTGTTGGTCTGACCAGTCCTATCGGGGGGAACCCTGGGCAATATCTGAGGCAGAACTTCCAAGTGTGAGGTGACACAGGCTGTGACTGGGATGGGAAAGGTGGCTGGAAGCTGGGTCCTGAGAGCTGTCCAAAGCCTCACTTACCGTTGATATCCAGGAAGTCCTCTGCCATCACCGCTGGCCCCTTGTCAATGGGTTTGCCTGAGCCGTTGAAAACCCGACCTGGGGGCAGGCGAGGGGCTTGGAGAATGCTCAGGACCAGCCCTGGGCCTCGCACCGCTGCTCACCCCCCACACCACCACCAGCTCCCACCTGCCCCTCCTGTCCCAAATGCCCCATGTCCCCCTGCCCTAAGGCCTCCATGACCTCCAGGGAGCTGGCTACGTGACTGTCTCCTTGGGGGCCTTCCCTCCTCTCCTGGAAACCTTTACAGGCCAGACCTTGGCCGGGACAATGGCTCTAACTAAGGGGATGTTAGAGCTGGAGAGAGGAGAGAGCCAGGGATGGCAGATCTTGGGAGAGAACTGGAGGATGCGCAGTTCACTCCAGCCTGACACCAAACGTCCTCATCCTCTAGTTTACTGAAGTTGCCTTCTTCGTGTACTGAACACCTGCTGTGTGTCGGCCCTGAGAGCAGGTTAGGGGTCAAAGAGAAGGCACAACCTCTGACCTCACAGGGCTCCCAGGGGAGGCAGACGGGTAGGGAGGCAATGAGAGCATGGTCTGTTAAGCACCTGGTCAGGGACGCTGGACTGGACGGACAGAGGGGTGCTCCACCCCCCAACCCTACCCCTCACCCAGCATGTCCTCTGACACTGGGGTCCGTAGGATGTCCCCTGTGAATTCGCAGGTGGTCTTCTGGGCATCAATTCCAGAGGTCCCTTCAAACACCTATAGGATAAGAGGTTAGTTACTTTAATAGAGGGTTTGCTGGGAAGAATGGGACCTTCCACTCTAGGCTCCCTTTGTGTCCAGCTCTGGGCAAGGTGTTTTCAGGGAAAACAGGCTATTTTCTGCCTGTGGAGTTTATTAGAGTGTGGACACTTTGTGGGTTCATTCATTTATTCAACCAGAAACATCTTAGTGACACCACTTACCTGCACAATTGCCTTGGTCCCAGACACCTCGAGCACTTGCCCACTCCGCTGAGTCCCATTGGGGAGGGTGAAGTTGACAATCTCAGCATACTGGGCAAACTGGTAGGAGGGAAGAGCAGCCCAGAGTGACAGTGAGACCAGACAGTGAGACACTCCTCCCTGTCTCCCCCAAGCCTTCCCCAGTCTCAAGCGCCTTTCTCCCGTCTTGTGCCCAGACACTCTTGGAAATGAACTTGAGAGACTGGTTAAGTGGAAAGTTTGAATCCTGCTTGCAAGGCAGTATACTTGGGTGGGTAGGATCACTGACTTTAGAGTTGGAAGACCAGGGTCAGAATTGAAACTCTGATACTTAGAAGCTGTGTGACCTTCTGGAAGTTACATTATGTCTCTGAGCCTTACTTTCCTCATCTTTAAAGTGGGAATAATACTAACCCCTCTTTCATAGGGCTGCTGGGAGAAGGAATATATACTATATAGTCAGTCATTATCTGGCACTGGGACCTTGTAACAGCTCAATAAAATGTAGTAGTTATTATGGCTGTTTAGGTTCCTGACCAGTGTTTCTGCCCCTGTGGACTAACGATGAACACACTGGCAAAGTGCTCTCCTTGGCTCCCATGTGTCCGCATCTACCAGCGGCAGTCTTTCCCTAGTCACGAGGCTGGGATCAACTCATGTGTAGTCCTGACAGTCTTCAGGAGTAAAAAGAATCAGGCAGTCACCTCTCTTTTGGTTAAGATCAAGTGAGGTATTCATTCTTAGTGTTAGAATCAGGCCGATATCTGGAATATATAAAGAAATCTTACAACTCAACAATAAAAAGACAAATACTGGACTTCCCTGGGGGTCCAGTGGTTAAGAATCCGCCTGCCACTGCAGGGGACACAGGTTTGATCCTTGGCCCAGGAGGATCCACAAGCCATGGGGCAATGAACCCCGTGAGTCCCGACTACTGGAGCCAGTGTACCGCAACCAGAAGTGAGCCCCTGTTCACCACAACTGGAGAAAGCCCGTGTGCAGCAGTGAAGACCGGGGCAGCCAAAAGCTAATCTGTTAATTTTAAAAAGATGAATATGCTATTTTAAACTGGCAAAGGATCTAAATAAACATTTCTCCAAAGACAATATACATATGCCCAACTAATTAGTCACTGAGCTTGCCTGGCAGCTCAGCTGGTAAAAAATCTGCCTGCAACGCAAGAGACCTGGGTTCAATCCCTGGGGTGGGAAGATCCCCTGGAGGAAGGCATGGCAACCCACTCTAGTATTCTTGCCTGGACACTCCCCATGGACAGAGAAGCCTGGCTGGCTACAGTCCCTGGGGTCACGAAGAGTTGGACACGACTGAGCGCCTAAGTAAATAGCACAAACTAGTCATTAAAGAAACGGAAACACACAATGAGATAGCACTTCACACTCATGACTCTGAGAAAGACAGATAAGAACACGTGTTAAGGTTGTGGAGGAACTGGAATGCTCAGACACTGATGGCGTGAAGGTAAAACTGTGTGGCCACTTTAGAAAATAGTCTGGCAGTTTCTGAAAAGGTTAAACATAGAGTTACAATATGACCAACAATTCCATCCCCAGGTGTATACCCAAGAGAAATGGGAACACATAGCCACATAAAAACTTGCATGTGAAGGTTCATCCAGCATTATTTATAATAGGCAAAAAGTGAAAATAACCCAGAAGTCCACAAACTAATAACTGGATAAACACAGGTGGGATATCCATGCAGTAGAATACAAGTCAGCTTTAAAAAGGGATGAGGTGCTGATACAGGCTACAACACGGACAGACCTTGAGAACATCACGTGAAGTGAAAGAAGCGAGACACAGCAAGCCACAGGGGACGTGGCTCCATTGACACGAAATGTCCAGACTGGTCAAATCCACAAAGCAAAAAGATCAGCGTTCGCTGGGGACTGGCGGAGAAAGGACTGGGGCGGCAACCAACAGGTGCAGGGCTTCCCTCCGAGGCGATGAGAATGTTCTGGAATCAAGTAGTGCTGACGGTTGCACAAGTCTGTGTATAGACTAAAACCCACTGAACTAAACACTCGAAAAGAGCAATGTTTATAGCATATAAATTATAACTCAATTTAAAAAAACGCTCAGTCTTTCCCTCCAGGATCACAGATGGGCAGGTGGAGGGCCACCCGGTGGGAATCCCCAGGCTCTGCTGTCTGCGTGTGCTTCATGAGCCGAGCTCTAGAGCAGGCTTCGAGCTGAGCCGCAGAAGCTGGGCTGAGGGGCAGCCCCTCGCCTCAAACCCGGGTCCTCAGCCCTGGTCAGCACCAGGAGAGCTAAGTCCTCCGCCTGCGCCTTCTGCCAGGGGAGGTACTGAAGCGAGTATATCGCGTCGCCCCGCGTCCCTCAGCTTGCTGCCCATCCATCTTGCTTCCTTGATTCACTTCAGGGAGTAAGTCATAATCATCATCCAATAAAAATAAACGATGAAAACACGGCGCCGCTCCACACAGTGTTTCTAATATTCTGGGAAATTAAAGCACTCCTTTAAATTACTCCTTGGACATTAGAGCAAGTCAAAAGTAAGATGACAGGAGAAACAAAAAATAATAAAAAGGACTCACTTCATGCCACAGCTGACAGCAAGCTGTGCAATGTTTTCTGACCATAAGCAAAGTAAGGTAGAAGCCGATAAAAACACAGTGAGAAAAAGCTTCCTATGTTTGGAAATTTTGAAACATTCTAAATATCAGGTTAGAAAACATTTAGCACTAAACAAAAATGAAAAACTGTTTTTCAACATATATGTGACATATTTAAAGTTTTAAATGCTTATATTAGAAACGAGAAAAGGCAGAGGTAGTTTTGAATGTATGCAACATGAAAAGTCAGAAAAAAGAACAGCATTAACATTCCAAGTAAAGTTGAAGAAATAATAAAAGGGCAGAGATCATTGAAAAAGAAACAGATACATAATAGAGAAGATCATCAAAGCCAAACTGGTTCTTTGAAAGCTTAATAAAATAGACAAATCTCTGGCAACGCTAAGAAAAAAGACATGAGTAAATGTTTGCAATAAAAAAAAGCCAAAATTAGCTGTACTAATACTATTAAAAATAATTTTCAACTTAGAAATAACTTCATGCAGCATTTCAGATCTTAAATTAAATGAATAAATCTCTTGAGGAATACAAATCAAATCCAATTAAAAACAAAATAG
>SJYC01134594.1:0-15886 GCA_006408675.1 Madoqua kirkii
AACAAAAACACATACACACACAATACACTCAGAGCAAATGCTAGAACAAATAGGTATATGGACATTCCTTGCATTATTTTTATTTCTGCAACTTTTTATAAATTTGTAATTGTTTTAATAAAAAGTAAAATTAAAGCATGCCAATGGAAAAAGAGACATGATTCCCTTTACTTGCAGGTGATATTGTAAATTTAAAAAACCTTCAGAAGAGCTAGTTAAAAATGAAAACAAATAAAAACAACCCCACCCAGAATTAATAAGAAAACTTGGCTATATATAAGATAAATATATAACAATCAATATCAGATTATTTTCCATTATATGTTATTATAAGGTTTGAATATAGGTCTCTGTTATACAGTAAATCTTTGTTGCATAGCTATTTTAAGTAGCTTGTATCTGTTAATCCCATTCTCATAATTTATCTCATAATCTGAAAAATAAAATGGAGTCACTCT
Source organism: Madoqua kirkii (assembly GCA_006408675.1). Classification (NCBI taxonomy): domain Eukaryota; kingdom Metazoa; phylum Chordata; class Mammalia; order Artiodactyla; family Bovidae; genus Madoqua; species Madoqua kirkii. Next base: position 459 of record SJYC01134594.1, read on the forward strand.
TGGCTTGTGATCTCTTCATTAAGTTTTACAGTCATGACTTTTCTTCTGTGTGTGTTTGCTATACCTCAATTAAGCTTAAAACAAAACAAAACTGAATCACTTTGCTGTACATCTGAAACTATCACAATATTGTAAATCAACTATACTTCAATTTAAAAAGAGTGTGTTTCTCCCCAAAAGAATCACAGAATGTTAAAAGGGAACATTCAACAAAATTTATGCAAAAAGCAAAAAAAAAAATCAATCTCTCTCTTTTCTACTTTGGCAATAAACAGAAGAGGAAATGGAGAGAAATATTTCATTCGCAATATAATATCACATAAATAACTCATAAAATATCTGGAAATAAATTTAACAAGAAAGTACAAGAAAATAATAAAATCTTACTAAAGGACAGAAAACAAGCCCTGAACAAATGGTGAGCAACATTGTTTTCCAAAACAGTATGACTTACTCTCATAAAAATTCAAACCCTTCCCAAATGTATAGAAATTCAGTGCTTCCCCAATGGACTGTTTTTCCTGGAAGTTAAAAATGATCTTAAAATCATTTAAATGTTTGACAGTGTCCAAAAGCAGTTATGGAAAAGGTTGGGAGTAGAGGACTCGCCTTGTCAGATATTAAAACATGCTCTAAAGCTACTGAGGTCAAGTGGTCAGTGTTGGTGTGAGGAAAACAGAGATGTGGGCTGGCTACTGTTCAGAAACAGAGCCAGATTTTAGGAGATTATTAGAGAACAAACGTGGCATATGAGTTCACAGGAGAAAAGAATCTAGTGTACGAATGGCTCTAAGATAACTGGGTATCTACTCCCATCATAAACACAAAACAGACTGCAGGCATATAAAATTTTAAATATAAAACTAAAACAAGACACCAGAACTGTTCTTCTTTCCCTTCTTATGGAATAATCTAGCTAAAAGCTGGATAAGAGAGACATCGTTAAGCAAGATAAGAAATCCAGAAGCCACAAACAAAAAAGAGAAATCTTTGATAACATAAACATTTGAAATTTCTGGATGACAAAGATGCCATCAGTAAAGGTGAACAATAAACAAAGCAAAATGTACAACTCAGTGCATTGGAAGAGTTCACAGAGAAGGAAGTGAGACGTCAACAGAGAAAGGCTCAACTCCCCCTAGTCATCATGGAAGCGCAGCTAGAAGCAAGAAGAGCTAGTCTTGGCTATTTGGCAGAGTTACAGGTGAACACATTCAGGGATGAAAAGATGCTAGAGGTGGGTCCTCCCATGTGTCACTGCCTTGCTGGACAAGCAATTTTGCTCCAAGTTGTCAGTATCTATATAAAAAGAAACATACACTTTGACCAGCAGTTCTATTTTGGGAGAATCTATCCTGCAGCAATAAAGGCATCCGTATAAAAGGGATATATATATTGCTGTACTATCTGTGACACCAAAACTTGGAAACAGGCGGAATGTCTATCAAAAAGGAAATACATCGCAGTATGTTCATACCACAGGAAATCCAAACCACAGTCACTATCAAAAAGGATAACTAAAACCTACCACATGGAAGAAATACTCCACATATTTTAGGAGACTAACAAACACCAACATTAATATTTAGCATGCTTATATTTGCCCACATATAGCAGGATCTTTACTTGGTTATCAAGAGGTTGGGAGTACAGAGGTCAGGAGCAAATAGTTAACTTCGTATTTTTAATTTCACTAGTTACAAAAAGCATGTTTTGTGTGTGCACGTAATTAAAATGTAAAAAATAAAGTTGGGGGGACTTTCCTTCATTGCAGGGGGTGGAGGCTCCATCTCTAGCTGGGGAACTAAGATGTGGGAGGTGCCCCGTGAGGCCACACACACACACACACACACACACACACACAGAAATGGAGACATATTCAAGCATAGTGATGTGGCTGTCACCATCATTACCATCGTTATATTCCCTGCTGTCCACAAGGAAGGCGACCTTGCTCTCCCCTCAAACACCCTCAGATCCCGCGGAGTGGGGACCCTGAGAGAGGGAGCTCGCTCCAAGAGGAGTGCTCTGAGGTCCGCTGAAGGGACCACAAGAGGGAGCCCGAGAGCAAGGACTGGCCGGGTTGGGGACCGGAAAACCGGAGTCCTGGCTCCTTCCCTTCTCCTGCTCTCTGGGGGCCTGCGTGGCTCTCTCGGAAACGGCCACTGGCCTCCTTGTCTGTGGCGCAGATGGGGGGCTGCTGACTTCAGGAGGAAGATACTGGACAGAGCCCCAGCCCAAGTGGGCCCCAATGCAACCACGCAGTGGGCCCAAGAGAAGACAGGCAGCTGGGTGACAAAACCGATTTTTGGGTGTGTGTGTGGGGGGGGGGGGTGAGGGACAGGGGAGAGGAGCTGGCGTGCGGAGTGTCCCTGAAAGATGAAACAGCAGAGACAATGAACTTTAAGCAGCAGGAAGGTTATAGCCAGACAGAAGGAAGAACTGTCAGAAGCATGGGGCAGGCACGGAGAGTACTGTCCAGAATCCTTTAGGAAGAGAATGCCAGCTACTTATTTGCGGGGAGGGGTGGGCTCAGCCACTTACAGCAGACAGAATTCCAGTGTGCAGCAATGAGCTTGGGTTTCTACCCTGTTTCCCAGCCACAGGCCTGATTCTCTCGGTTCGTTACTAAGAGGATTGCAGGGAGTGTGGACAGTTCAGTGCAACCCTCCTTCGCTGCAGATTCAACCCCGATCCCAGCCAGCTAGAGGGCCGGCACAGGGGAGAAGAAGCGGGTGTGGGGGGGGGGGGGGGGGGGGGGGGGGTGAGGGACAGGGGAGAGGAGCTGGCGTGCGGAGTGTCCCTGAAAGATGAAACAGCAGAGACAATGAACTTTAAGCAGCAGGAAGGTTATAGCCAGACAGAAGGAAGAACTGTCAGAAGCATGGGGCAGGCACGGAGAGTACTGTCCAGAATCCTTTAGGAAGAGAATGCCAGCTACTTATTTGCGGGGAGGGGTGGGCTCAGCCACTTACAGCAGACAGAATTCCAGTGTGCAGCAATGAGCTTGGGTTTCTACCCTGTTTCCCAGCCACAGGCCTGATTCTCTCGGTTCGTTACTAAGAGGATTGCAGGGAGTGTGGACAGTTCAGTGCAACCCTCCTTCGCTGCAGATTCAACCCCGATCCCAGCCAGCTAGAGGGCCGGCACAGGGGCCTGGAAAGTTCCTAGCAAGCCTGGCAGGAGGTGTACAGGGTATGCTGCCTCCCAGACCTCTGCCCCTGACAACAGCCAGGGCAGTCTGGGGACTCCTCCTTGGAGACTGTTGTCTGAGCTGATACACACAAGCTTTGTCCCTGAAGTTTGGGAGCTGCCACAGACATCTGGAACCAAGTCTGGTAGATAAGGTGAGTCTCAAATAAGGGCCAGTTGGAAACACAGAATATAGGCTCCAAAGATCCTCCAGAGCAGCGGTTCTCAGTGTGGTCTGGCCCTCCAGGCAGCCGTAGCCACTGGGAACATCTCAGGAACGCACATTCTTGGGTCTCAACCCAGGCTGCTGACTCAGAAACCACTGCTCTAGTGAAATCTCTCTCTCAAGTATTCCAGGCAGGTGGGCATGAGCTATCCAGACTCCTGTTTAATCTTCCAGAACCTGTGCACTTGTGTACGTGTGTATGACTGTACGTGTGAGTGTGCTATTCAAGAATCTAGAAGAGTCCATTTCATACTTGACAAAGCAGAGATGTAGCATTTTCTGGGTCACAGACCCTAAAAAATCAGATTAAACTGTGGAAACTATACCCCTCCCCTTCAGTGCACAGGATATGACTATTTCCTTAAAAGGTCTACATACAATCTCCAAGCCCTTAGCACCTGGCCAATAACTTTGTATTTATTTTTTTGCCAAGTGGAATCTTAGTTGTGGAATCTTACTTCTCTGACCAAGGATCGAACCTGGATCGCTGCAGTGAAAGCACTGTATCCTAACCGCTGGACCACTGGGGAATTTCTAAGAAAATTTTTCTCACCAGCTATTTTTCCTTTTGAGTAAGATGGCAGCAGAAAGCGTTATTGCCTCTGTGATTCAATTTGGGCAGAAGGTGGCGCTATAGAGACAGAATTATGGCATTTTTGCCCAAGCAACTCTAGAAGAAGGGATATCAGACAGTCGAGAGAGAGATTTGGCAGAGTTACAGGTGAACACATTCAGGGATGAAAAGATGCTAGAGGTGGGTCCTCCCATGTGTCACTGCCTTGCTGGACAAGCAATTTTGCTCCAAGTTGTCAGTATCTATATAAAAAGAAACATACACTTTGAACCAGCAGTTCTATTTTGGGAGAATCTATCCTGCAGCAATAAAGGCATCCGTATAAAAGGGATATATATATTGCTGTACTATCTGTGACACCAAAACTTGGAAACAGGCGGAATGTCTATCAAAAAGGAAATACATCGCAGTATGTTCATACCACAGGAAATCCAAACCACAGTCACTATCAAAAAGGATAACTAAAACCTACCACATGGAAGAAATACTCCACATATTTTAGGAGACTAACAAACACCAACATTAATATTTAGCATGCTTATATTTGCCCACATATAGCAGGATCTTTACTTGGTTATCAAGAGGTTGGGAGTACAGAGGTCAGGAGCAAATAGTTAACTTCGTATTTTTAATTTCACTAGTTACAAAAAGCATGTTTTGTGTGTGCACGTAATTAAAATGTAAAAAATAAAGTTGGGGGGACTTTCCTTCATTGCAGGGGGTGGAGGCTCCATCTCTAGCTGGGGAACTAAGATGTGGGAGGTGCCCCGTGAGGCCACACACACACACACACACACACACACACACAGAAATGGAGACATATTCAAGCATAGTGATGTGGCTGTCACCATCATTACCATCGTTATATTCCCTGCTGTCCACAAGGAAGGCGACCTTGCTCTCCCCTCAAACACCCTCAGATCCCGCGGAGTGGGGACCCTGAGAGAGGGAGCTCGCTCCAAGAGGAGTGCTCTGAGGTCCGCTGAAGGGACCACAAGAGGGAGCCCGAGAGCAAGGACTGGCCGGGTTGGGGACCGGAAAACCGGAGTCCTGGCTCCTTCCCTTCTCCTGCTCTCTGGGGGCCTGCGTGGCTCTCTCGGAAACGGCCACTGGCCTCCTTGTCTGTGGCGCAGATGGGGGGCTGCTGACTTCAGGAGGAAGATACTGGACAGAGCCCCAGCCCAAGTGGGCCCCAATGCAACCACGCAGTGGGCCCAAGAGAAGACAGGCAGCTGGGTGACAAAACCGATTTTTGGGTGTGTGTGGGGGGGGGGGGGGTGAGGGACAGGGGAGAGGAGCTGGCGTGCGGAGTGTCCCTGAAAGATGAAACAGCAGAGACAATGAACTTTAAGCAGCAGGAAGGTTATAGCCAGACAGAAGGAAGAACTGTCAGAAGCATGGGGCAGGCACGGAGAGTACTGTCCAGAATCCTTTAGGAAGAGAATGCCAGCTACTTATTTGCGGGGAGGGGTGGGCTCAGCCACTTACAGCAGACAGAATTCCAGTGTGCAGCAATGAGCTTGGGTTTCTACCCTGTTTCCCAGCCACAGGCCTGATTCTCTCGGTTCGTTACTAAGAGGATTGCAGGGAGTGTGGACAGTTCAGTGCAACCCTCCTTCGCTGCAGATTCAACCCCGATCCCAGCCAGCTAGAGGGCCGGCACAGGGGCCTGGAAAGTTCCTAGCAAGCCTGGCAGGAGGTGTACAGGGTATGCTGCCTCCCAGACCTCTGCCCCTGACAACAGCCAGGGCAGTCTGGGGACTCCTCCTTGGAGACTGTTGTCTGAGCTGATACACACAAGCTTTGTCCCTGAAGTTTGGGAGCTGCCACAGACATCTGGAACCAAGTCTGGTAGATAAGGTGAGTCTCAAATAAGGGCCAGTTGGAAACACAGAATATAGGCTCCAAAGATCCTCCAGAGCAGCGGTTCTCAGTGTGGTCTGGCCCTCCAGGCAGCCGTAGCCACTGGGAACATCTCAGGAACGCACATTCTTGGGTCTCAACCCAGGCTGCTGACTCAGAAACCACTGCTCTAGTGAAATCTCTCTCTCAAGTATTCCAGGCAGGTGGGCATGAGCTATCCAGACTCCTGTTTAATCTTCCAGAACCTGTGCACTTGTGTACGTGTGTATGACTGTACGTGTGAGTGTGCTATTCAAGAATCTAGAAGAGTCCATTTCATACTTGACAAAGCAGAGATGTAGCATTTTCTGGGTCACAGACCCTAAAAAATCAGATTAAACTGTGGAAACTATACCCCTCCCCTTCAGTGCACAGGCATATGACTATTTCCTTAAAAGGTCTACATACAATCTCCAAGCCCTTAGCACCTGGCCAATAACTTTGTATTTATTTTTTTGCCAAGTGGAATCTTAGTTGTGGAATCTTACTTCTCTGACCAAGGATCGAACCTGGATCGCTGCAGTGAAAGCACTGTATCCTAACCGCTGGACCACTGGGGAATTTCTAAGAAAATTTTTCTCACCAGCTATTTTTCCTTTTGAGTAAGATGGCAGCAGAAAGCGTTATTGCCTCTGTGATTCAATTTGGGCAGAAGGTGGCGCTATAGAGACAGAATTATGGCATTTTTGCCCAAGCAACTCTAGAAGAAGGGATATCAGACAGTCGAGAGAGAGAGAGAGAGAGATGCATAAAGGTGCCTTCTCCATCTCCTGCACTCATGAGGCTATCAACTGCTGGTTCCTTTCCTTCCCTCTCAAGCCCAGGGTTCTCTGAGTCTCTCCATCACCCAGTTACTATGTTCTGCAAGAGTTACGGATGCATCCAGGAATCTCAGGATCATAGCCTGGGATCTATCTCCAGTTTCATAGTCCAGCCCCAATTTACAGTTGACAATGGGTGTCTGTATGGACACTGACTCTCCTTACCACGCAGCGTCCTGTAGAGACTGACAGGTAGGGAGTGTGATGGAGATGGGCAAGGGAGCAGGAGATCACTGACTATTTAATCAGGCATATCAGCATATCCTAGCTCTTCTTGAGGAGGAATAATAACAATACATTTATCTGATTGGATCTGCACAACAGTTCTACTGTCAGTTAATAGATGAGGAAATGGGTTTACAATCCTAGACAGATGGTTCTCAAACTTTGGGGAACATCAGATCACCTGGATGGCAATGAAAAAAAGCTTCTGGGCCCCACCCTCAGAGTTTCTGTCAGTCTGGGGCAGGGCCCTAGAATCCATATTTCTAAAAAGCTCCCAGGTGGTGCTTATGCTGCTGATCTGAATTGACAGGTAGTTAATAGAAGGGGGGGGGGGAGGTGATCTGGGATTAAAATTCAAGGAGTCTGAGTCACACTATCTGACTCCATCACACTTCCTTCCAGGACATCCCCAACACTAATGGGCCCAACTGTGATGTCCATATGAGCTCGGAATCTGTTTTCCAGAAATGAGTGGGTCTGATCTTCTTAAGAGGGCCAGATTTTGACAGGCCCATAATCAGTCACGCTCTTAAATTCATTCATTCATTCACTCACCCTTCCTTTGAACAAACTGGACAAGCATGATAAGCTGGGTGTTCAGTAAAAGTGCAATGTGCGGCTCTGGGAGCCCGGGATTCAAAAACACCATCCAAGTCCAATTGTGGGGGTTAGGGAGAAGATTTGGTCACCACATGTGGCCAGTTGGTACCAAATGCCTCGATGGATGCTGCTGGCAAGACAGCACACACAGTCAACAGCAGAGTCAAGCTCACTGTCCAGAAGGCTAAGAGAGGCTTCCAGGAGAAGGTGAGTCAGAAGAAGCGATGAGGAAAAGGTCGTTGAGAAGGCAGAGTATGTGCAAAGGCCTGGAGACATCAGTGGGAGCCCCACACAGAGACACTGTGGCTTTCTAAGTGGGGAACGAGAGTGATGAGACGTGGAGAGGTGTGCAGGGCCCTACCAGATGGAGGGTCTGTATGGTGAAGGCATGGGGAGCCCTAGTGAATTAGGAGCAGGGGAGGGAAGGGGTTGGGACTGCCTGGTAGAGGATGGGAGGGCGCCAGGCTGGGGACCCAGAAGCCACGGCTATGAGAAGGGAGCAGTGGGTGGGAGAATGCTGACAGACTGGGGTCCAGGAAGAGAGAAATCAAAGATGGCACCCAGATCCAGTTAGGGTGTGGGTGACATGGGGTGGGAGACAGGGGTGGAATTCACAGTGGGGGGGAAGCAGAGCGGGAGCTTTGCAGGGCTCTTTGTGTCTTGAGAATCCCCAGCCTCGAACTCAGAATACTTCCAGTGTCTGCCATGGTCCTGCAGTCCCCAGGGACACCAAGTCACCCACACCCTCCGCCATGGGGCATGCTTCACTGTCCACTCCAGCTGCTGGCTCCCAGGCTGAGGTGTTCCGAAGACCTTTGAAAACCTCCAGGTCTGGAGAAAAGTTAGCTGCTATCCCTCTGCCTGCCACCTCCTCCTCTTCCCTTTAAAAAAAAAATCCCTGAGCGACTGGTGGGAGATTCCTGCCCTGGGAGAAGTTAGATACAGCCATTCTACTGATGAAGAAAGAGGTGTGATAGTCCAGCAGGCCCTGCTGATGGCTGGTAGGAGCAAGTCTCTTAAAGGCCAGGGTGGGGCCCACAGAAAAGGTGGAGGAGGAGACTCTGGGTGACTGAGGGTGGGGGGATTAGGAAGAATGGTGTGGGCGCCTGGGAGACCCCTAAGGGCAGGGCAGTTTAGAAGAAATCAGAGCAGGGGCAGTGAGCACTAAGATTTAACTGTCCCTGAGATGGAAATCTTACCTTGACCTGGTCCAGCACCACCAGGGGCCCATTGACGCTGCACACAGTCCTGTAGGCTGGGGGAAGGGTGGAGGCGGGTGAGGGTCTCATACTGACAGACAGACAGACTCTCACACACACGGAATCATCCTCTGCCTTCCCGCCCTCTAAGCACCACCCCCACCCCTCTCGGGACCCAGGCCATCAGGATCATTAGCTGTGACAGGGCCAGCCACCATTGCTGTAAGGGTCATGCCCCTGTCCGCAGGGCCCCCGCTGTCTCGGACACCTGCAGGAGGCTGGGGGAGGGCCAGGGCCAGGGCAGAGGCCTCCCCTCCCCTCTGCAGCCAGTCAGAGGTCTTTCTTATCCCTGAGGCCGCTCTGGCCTCAGCCCCCACTCACCCACTCCCTCCTCTCTGATCCACAGCATTTCCAAAAGCTGGAGATTCAATAAGAGCTGCCCTCTCTACCCACTGCCCCACCCCTGGCAGGACCACACTCCTCTCCATCACCCACACTGACTGGGCACTCTGTGTGTGAGTGGGGTGGGGGTCCAGGCATCAGGGAGAAAGGCCAGCAGGGCCCTGCTCCTCCGTGAAGCTGGGTTCACCGGTGCCTGTGGGGGAGAGGAAAGAGCCGAACCACAGGGGAGGACGAAGCAGACTGTCCCCATGCTGGTGGCTGGAGAGCCCTGACATGAGCTTGGCTCACAGGACAAGACTGGCGGGCAGGACATCACAAAATATTTCCTGGGTCCAGTTCTGGGGACCCCAACAGGGGAAGCGTTGACTGGCAGGCAGGAAGCTTGCTTGGTTCTGTGAGGGGCTAGCTGAGGGCCCCTGAGCCCATCCCTTGCCTATAACCTGAGGACATGGTATCCCTTCCCCAGGTTCCTTTCAAAGTGGCAATGAGACAACTGGATGGAAGGAGCCTGGCAGGGCGGGATGATTGGGGGTGTCTTCGAGGTTGCTAGGTCACTTCCAGGCTGGAAGGGCCTCTGGTGGGAGAAGGGTCCAGCCCTTTTCTCAACAAGCCAGGAGGATGGGGCCCAGAGGAGTGGGAAGCCTGCCCAGGGTCACAGACTTTTGTGGCAGAGCAGGGGCTGGGCCCCCCACCCACCTTGTGCTTCCCATCAGACCACATGGCTCCCAGCCACCTGCTCTCATGGTTCCAGCAAGCTGGCTGGCCAGCTGCTCCACCAGGTGAAGCTAAACACCCCAGCCCACACCCTCCCTGGTCTAAGGCTCAGTGGTCAACCTCTTATTTTTGTGAGATCTAAGTTCCTTTCCCAGGGACTTGGGCTGGGAAGACCAAGTGTGCCAGGGGATCTTTGCACAGATGTTTGCCTGGGTCTCCTGAGCAATTAGGAAAACTCAAGAAGAAGTTCTTCTTGGACTTGGGACCCGAGCCAGGGCCCTCCCTCACCTTCCTGCCCTCAAACCACCACTCACCTGAACCATCCTCTTCTCCTTTTCCCATCTTCCATCTTAGCCAGGCCCACTCCGGTGGCACTGGGAACCAGGCTGTAAAGAGGGCTGTGCCCTGGAGTCCCAGGCCAGGGGCCCCTCTCTCTGTGGCCTTCCCATCAAGCAAGCTCTGGTATCTTCCCTCTTAAAACCATGCCCTCCGCCCTAACCTCGTCCAGCAGTGGTGATCACAGCCCAGCCTCCCACAAGCCTGGCTCCACTGCCCTCTCTTCTTGCTGTCAGAGAGGATGAATGGGGTGTGGCTTCGTGGAGGCCCCCACACCTCAGGCTCCACTGTGGCTCTGCCCTGGGAAGGAACGACAGCCTGGACATGTTCCCCTCCACAGCTCCCTGGAGGCCCTGCCCTAATCGCCCCCCTCGGACCTCCTCCGACCTCCTCCAGCTACTCCTCAGCCTATTTTCATACCTTTGGATGCTGAGACCTCAAGATGGTTACCTGGCTCCGACCTCTCACATCTGCCCTCCAAGCTCTGCTTCCCTCCCTCTCTCCCTTCAAGCCTGACTATCAGAGGCCTTCTCAGTACCAGGCTATGCAAATAAAGGAGGCAAATAAAACAGGGAGCCTACAATTTAAAAGGGGCCAAAGTGGCTCAGATGGTAAAGAATCCCCCTGCAGTACAGAAAACCTGAGTTCAATCCCTGAGCTGGGGATCTTCCCCAAGTGGTTATGGCAACTCACTCCAGTGTTCTTGCCTGGAGAATCCCATGGACAGAGGAGCCTGATGGGCTAGAGTCCATCGAGTTGCAGAGAGTCCGACATGACTCAGAACTGAGCACAACACAAAGAGGAAATAATTGCCAACTGCTACAAATGGAAAGAGCAGGGTGGGTGGGAATGGGCTGGAGGAGGCAGCTTGCAGGAAGAGCCATTTGAGCTGAGGCTCCAAGGTCAAACGGGGTCATCCAGGCAGCCCCCAGAGAGCTGGATGAAGGGCACAGGGGGCCCAGGTGAGGAGGTCCTGAGGCCTGGAGAAGGGCATCGTGGCTGCTGGGCACAGGCTCACTTTCCCTGTGAAGGAGGATGAGTGAAGGCAGGGGTGCCTGCCAAGGCACAGAAGACCTGGCCTCTGGAGGGGGAGGACAGAGGCTGTGGCATCACCCTTCCCACCAAGAAAATCACCCAACAGCCCTTCCTGGCCAGGTGGCATTTTGCCCACATCCTCTGAATCACCAGGACTGTGTGGAGTGGAGAGGGATGGGGAGCCCAGCAGAGGGAAGGTGGGGGACTGTGAGGACAGGGGACAGAGCATGGGGCAAGGAGACCCCGCATTTCCAGGGAAGTGCTGGGATCTTACAGGCCTGTGGAGAAAATACCAAGGCCAGCCTGAAGAAAGATGAAGCGGGGGAGCATGCAGGGAGTTGGGGGAACAGGAGAGAAAGAGTGCACCCCCCCCCCAGGTCCAGAGATCCCCAGGGAATCATTTCTCTCAATTTCCTCCCTTTGTTCACAGTTGGCTCCCCCCAGTTTCACATCTTGGTGATACCCAACAACTCTACCTGCGGAGGAGAGGAGTGGTGATGGTCACAAAGAAGGGCGTGATCTGGGTGTGGGTATGGGGGAGCCAGGCAATGTGCTTGCCTGTGGGGCTGGGAGCACCATCTGCACTTCTCAGTTCCACATAGTATGTCTCAAAGTTCCAGCTTATCACAAGCTCCCTTCCCAGGCTTCTGGCAGGCCTGGAGCTGTGCTCTCATTGCTGACTGAATACAACACTGGGAGCGTCCTTAGTAGCTCAGCTAGTAAAGAATTTACTTGCAATGCAGGAGACCCCGGTTCAATTCCTGGGTGGGGAAGATCCCCTGGAGAAGGGATAGGCTACACACTCCAGTATTGGGCTTCCCAGCTGGCTCAGCCGGTAAAGAATCTGCAATGTGGGAGACCTGGTTTTGATTCCTGGGTTGGGAAGATCCCCTGGAGAAGGGAACAGCTAACTGCTCCAGCATCCTGGCCTGGAGAATTCCATGGGGGTCACAAAGAGTCAGACAGGACTGAGTGACTTTCATATGGCATAGCCTGGACTATTCATTGCACATAATCCAGTTATATGGCCATTTCCATCCAGCCTCTGGTGACTGGCTGCCTTCAAGGCCTCGCCCTTGACTGACCAAGTCCTTTCCCTCTGAAACCCCACAGCTGGCACCCAGGAGAGAGTCCTGCTTTCCAATTTGTCTGTTACTTGAGGCAGATCGTGTCACCCCTCAAACTAGGGGTGTCTCCTCTGTCGGACTAGACAGTGTCTTTTCTTAGAGCCTTTCTGGTTTGGATACAGCCAAGGTGGTGGCTGTGCAACAAAGGTGTCCTTGATTGGAAGCCAGGCCTTTTGTCTGCACCCACGCCCAACTCTGTGTCCATTGCATGGAGTGGCAAACTGAGGCCCAGGAAGTCGACTGATTTCTCCTAGGGCCCACCACAAATCAAGACAGTGTCTGGTGATGCTCAGGCCTTAGAGCCCCTACCCCAGCCCCGGGGCATGCCCCTGACCCCAGAGGTGCTGCTGGAGGCAGGGGTTGAACCAGAAGACCCCTGAGGGGCACAGGCCTCCAGAGACTTTGCAGACACTCCCTCCAGCTGCTCTGCCTGGCCCCTCTCCATTGTCCTAGCTGACACTTCGGGTTGTTCTCCGGGCTGCGGGCCCCTGCCTGCCCCCACCTCCCCACCGCCTTCCCCGTCAAAGGCTCAGCGGGGCTCCGCTAATTAGGGCCGGCCCGCCACACCTGCAGCGTCCTGGGAGCGGACTCAGGCGAGCGCCCATGCGTGAGGCCAAGGTGGGGGCAAGCCCGGGGCAGCAGGTCCTGCACCTCCTCCCTGATCCCCGCTGGAGGGATTAGGGGAGGGTGGGCAGGGGTTGGGAGGGTTTTTAGAATCAGCCCAAGACCCTGAGCGGTGGAACTCTCTCCGTGTCACCTCCCTGGCCCTTTGGTTGAGGAAACCAAGGCCGCCAGTGGTTTGGCACTCAAGTCCCTAGGCGATCTGACCTGGCTCCAGCCCTCCTGCCAGCTGATTCAACCTGTCTCCCTACCATCTTCTGCCCAACACAGTCGCTAAAGCCCCAGGTCACCTCCTCTCGGTGCAGAACAGCTCTAGCTCAGAGGAAGGCAAAGGGGTCCCAGGGTGGATACTGCCGGGTCCCTCCCCATCCGGATTCCACCCCACTCTCCTTTCTGACCCAGTCCCCTCCCTCAGCCACTGCAGAGAAATCACTTTTGATGCCTCAGGCCTCTTTAGTCCACCTCCTCCTCCAGGAAGTCTTCCCCTGGACTCATCATCCCCACTCCCGGCCAAGTGAGCTGGGGGGCAGGAAGCCAGCTGCTCCACCCCCTGGCCCCTGGCCCTCTGGTCCCCCAACTCTCCTCCTGGGCTCTTTCTGTCTCTACAGGAAGTTCTCTTGCCTGGAAGTGCTTAGAGTCCCTGGGTAGGGGGAGGAGGGCAGAGAGAGACACGGGAGTCCAAACCCCCAGGGAGAAACAAACCCTCCAGGCTTCCGAGGAGGAGGGGGGAGTTGGAGGAAACGCGGAAGCACGCTGGGGAACCCAGCCTCCCTCGGGTGGGCTGCTGGCCGCCCGGGCCCCTGGTGGGTGCCGGGAGGACACTAGTGCGAGGCAGAGTCACAGGAGTGGCCTTTGTCATCGTAATACCATCTTTAACACAGGCGAGGAGCGAGGGGCTCACCCTGAGCTGACCCGTGACTCTGGGTCGGCTGTTGGGCGTGAACACAGTCGCCTGGGTAGGGGCCCCACGGCGTGGACTCGGGGGATGCTGCTGCCCCGGGCTTCCAGCCCCGGGTCAAACCTCCTGGGTGTTGCCCGTTGTGCCAGGGCTTGTCGACTATAAATAAGCCGGCTGGGAGGGGACTGGCGGGAGGGGATCCTGGGGTAAGGTTGCACCCTGGGAGGGCACATTCCAGGAAGGAGGAAAGGGAGCCAGACCTCAGACCCAGCGCTACTCAGCACCCAGGCAGCTCTCTCTTTCTCACAGGGGGAGGGGGAGGCTATCACAGGGCCTGGACAAAGGTCAACCAACTCTGCTCAGGTCTCCAGGTCTGGGCTCAGATCCAAGGGGGGCTAGTCACTGCACACTTCTGGGCCTTGGTGACCCCAGCTTTGCCCTAGGGGAGAGTCTGGACCTTCATCTTCCTCAGCCCCCATAGCACCTCTGTGATAAATCTGACCCCACTCAGCTTCTCCTTGGCTGGGGTTTTCCACGCCCCTCAGTGCCCCCACCCGGAGCTGCTCCCCGAGCCCTGGGCCTGGTCATTCTGCTCCGCTCTCCGCTCTCCATGGTGTGAGCGTGCTGCACCCCACACTCTCAGCTGCCCTGGTGGGGCTGGCCGGCTGCAGACGGAGGGGTGGATGTGTTAGGCCAGGGTCCCCCCATACACGCCCTCTTGGGAGCCTCTGGCTCTGCTTAGCTGGTGCCGGGCAGGCCGGTTTACTCCAGTGAGCTGGGTGTCTGAGAATCCAGTAATTTGCCATACCAGACGAGGGAATGTGACCTTGGACAAGGGAAGATGATGGGCGGGGGTGGTGCGAGCTTCGGCCCTGGGGCCTACCAGGTTTTCGGCCCCAGACATCTGGACTTGGCCCATGTCTGCAGGACAGGCTCTGGAGCCACCTCCACCCCCTCTTAGAAGCTCACAAAGGTCTAACCAGCACCTATAGCCCCCACACCCGACACCTGGGTGCCAGGCACTCGCCCTTCTCCCAGCCGCTCACACTCAGGCATGTGACGTCATCTGACCACAGTCATCCATGTTCTCCCTGTGAGCCCACATGCTGGCACACAACCCCCTCACCCAAGTGTACAAGCAAGCAAACACTGCCTCACACATTTCCTTTCTGATGGTACACACTCTCAAGCTGTCACAATCGTATTCACACACATATCACCCAAGAGGAGATGGGAGCACACACTCCCCCCAGGCACAGCCCTTCCCCAGAATGCACACACCACGAGAGGACACACACGAGGTCACACGTTCCCCACCCTGAGAATGCACACAACTCCTCATGCTGAGTGTTCTGGGGTGCATATGAACACACCCCACACACATTCCACGGGGGCACACACGCATGTTCTTGAGGGCAGTTGGGAGCTCTCTGTGGACCTGGGGTGTCGGTGCAGGGTCACTGGTCTCAGGAAGGTTCCTGCCCCTCCACCGCCGCTCCTCTGGGTACCCTGGGCTGGGGACCTCCCCTCCCCCCCCCCCCCCCCCCCCCCCCCCC
>SJYC01134595.1:0-17544 GCA_006408675.1 Madoqua kirkii
TCCCTCTGATCACACTGTCTCACCTTATAGTTCACCTCCAGGGTCCCAGGCAGCCGGTCTGCCGTGACTTTTTCAGCCCAAGGCAGAAAGTACAAATGAAAGGTCCCTCTTCATGCCTGCTGGCTTAAGAAATTGTCCCCTGGGGTGGGGGTGGGGGGACAAGTACAGGTCTGCCGGGCAAGGCAGCACTGGCGCTAGGGGGTGGGTGCTCCAGTGACCCGCACGTCTCCTTCCAGACTCAGGATTTCCTGGCATCTCTAAACACCTTCCCAAACTGCACTGCCCCGCCGTGGGGATGAGGAAGCAGAGTTAGGCTCCCTGTCTCCCAGCATCCCTCTCTGGGTGACTCAGGGCAGTCAACCTGAAACTAAATACACTTCCCAGAGGGACTGGAGCTGACTGTGCTTGCCTTTTCTTCCTCAGAGGCAAAATCTCACCCTGCATCCTAGGACTGGAGAACCCACTGCAGGATCCTGGTCCCTCTCACAATTGCTAGTCTTTCAAAGAACTCTCTTGGGTTGTGGTGAGGAGTGGGTGTGACTTTGATGGGCAGCACTGGGGTAGATCTCTGAGGTGGTCAACAGCGCTATATCGTATTTGTGGTGGTAGTTTCATGAATCTTACACAGATGATAAAGTGACATAGAACTGCACACACACACATACAACCAAACTGCAGTAATGGAAGATGCTACCATTGGGAGAAACTGGCTGTAGGGTACATAGATTTCTCTGGACTATCTCTGCAAATCCCTGTAAGCCTACAATTACTGCAAAATTTAAAAGGTTAAACAAAAGTGTCTTATTTAACCAAGAAAAAAATTTTGAAGTGCTTCAAGTTGGGGCGTTTGTGATAGGCAGGTCCTCTAAAGCATGTGGGATCCTGCCTGGGTTTACCTGTGGTGTCCTCTCTCTGGCTTTCTGGATCCTTGTCTCATCTTTCACTGATCACCCTTTCCAAGGACTTGACATTCCGCCTCTACAGTACACGTTTGAAAGAGAAGCTTGCAAAGGGCAACACTTACCAACAAAAGCATGGAGTTGAAACACCTGGGTGGGAGCTTGAATTGGGAGCAGGAGTCATGAGGGTACCAGATTCCCCGGCTGTGAACATGGCCCCAGCTTCTGCCTCTCCCGTCAGGGAGACCATAGCCTGATTACCTCCCCTGGAGGGGCAAGAGAGGGGACTGAGGCAGTGGCGTGCTGTGGGGACTCCATTTCCCTTCTTGTCATTGTTTTCCTTTTATTTCAGTGAGAGGCGCACACACACACACACTGCACTCACACACACACAAGCTGCAGGACCAATGCTGTCCACTGGAGAGTCTCTGAGCTGGGGGGGTGCATGGGGCAGCGTGTGTGGCCGCCCCTTCTGTCTCTGGGCCCAGGAGGCAGGGGTGGTGCTGTGCTTGGGGACTCAGTGTCACGCAGGGGATGGAGACTTAAGCGCTGGCCTTCTTGCTACCGCCGCCGGGGCTGCCCACTCTCCGATCCAGCCGGCTGTAGGGCTCGAAGGCCGAGGAGCCCAGTTCATAGCCAGCAGGCAGGTCCAGGAGCGGGGCGGTGGAAAAGCAGAGCACCGGTGGAGGGGGCGGCAGTGGGGGCGAGGCCGAGGTCAGCGGGTTGACGTGTGGGGAAGAGTTCCTGGGGTCACCCAAGGAGGTGCCTCTGTGGCCAGCAGGCAGGCCCGGTGGGCCAGGGGTCAGCGCCAGGAGGCTGGGGGCCCTGGGCACGGACAGCAGCCGGCCATGCTCCAGCAGCCGCAGGATACTGGAGGTGGCGAAGGCCTTGGACGCCGAGGAGGATGCTCGCTTCTCCAGGTCTCTGCTCTGGTCTTTCTTCTGCTTGGTGCGGCGGTTCTGGAACCAGACCTTCACCTTGGGGCAGAGTGAGGGGAGGGGAGTACATGAGGGAGAGGGGACAGAGAGTCGGGGGGGGAGCAAGGGTGCAGGGAGAGAGGGAAGAAGAGCAGTCAGGGTGTCGTCAGGATCTTCCCACCATCAGCCTGGCTAGGGGAGAAGGAGACCCTGGGCCCCCACATCACGGGCACCCCTCCACAGCTACCCTGACCCCTGGATGGAGGGAGGGCACTGGTGAGGTTCGCCTCTTGGCCCACACGCCTTTCACTCTTAGCCACCCCCATTTCCTCCTGTCTTGCCTCCCCCCAACCCCAGCCCACCTCTGAAGGGAGACCCCTAGCCCATCTGGCCATCCGCCTATTTGAACCTCCCAGCAGCCCCCTCCCACCCCATCACCTATAAGCATCTCTCAACATGACACCAAGTATAAGAGCTCGTGTCAGGATGGTGAGGGACACTTCCAATGGCCACATTCCCCAAGCTGGGGATAGCGGTGCCAAATACCCCACATCCTAAGTGGAGCCGCCGAAGAGCAGAGACCTTTCTCAAGGCTGATGAGAGGAGGAGAACTTGCCCTCTGCCAGCACCAGGCGCCTAGCACGTAGCACTCCAACCCCCTCCTCATCTGCAGAAGGAAACGAAGGCTAGGGGCAGGCGAGCCCAGTGGTCAGTTCTGTGGGCCCCTCACGGTGATGGGATTTTCTCCCCTCCCTGGGGAAGGACAGGGTGCTCCCCCATGAAGGCAGGTTGGGCGTCCTGAGGAGGAGGGATTGACAGTTGCTCCCCAGTTGGCAAGCCTGTCAACTGTTGCAGCACCCAGATCCATGTCCCCAGGAGCAGAGAGGCTCCCTTGCTCCTGGCTGGGAGGTTCCGGAAGGCTGGCAGTTGGCTGGGCAGTGTGCCAGCAGGGGACCATGGAATGGAGGGCTGGGAAAGAGAAGCATGGAGAGACCTGCTGGTTTCCTCCAGCCTGGGAGGACGGACAGGACACTGCAACTTGAAGGAGAGGTTGGGGGGAGAGGAGCAGGGCCGGGAGGCTAGCCCGGGAGAGGATTACGGCAGAGCTGAGGCTGCTTGGGAGAAGCTACCAGGGGCCCTGTGGGAACAACCGACCCTCCAGCCAAGGCCTCTGGCCCTGAGCTCCTCAGGCCCGAAGGTGCCACCCTCCCTGCCCTCCTGGCCCTGGTGGGGGAGGGGTAGCACACTCCCCACTCCTTTCTAGAGGCTTTCTAGAGGGCTCTTCCCCTGCACGTCCCTCCAGCAGTGCGTCATGCCTGCTCTGAGTGGAGGAAGGGGGAGAAGAAAAGATCTGAAATACATATGAGTTGGGTGTTTTCAACAGGATTGGATTGCTTTTTGATAAATGAAAGTGACCAGGGAGCTACGGGATCTACCTGAGGCTGATTCCTGCATTCACTCACTCGCTCATGCATTCAGCAGATGTGGACTGAGCGTCCAATCCCTGGGTTGGAAAGAGTCCCTGGAGGAGGGCATGGCAACCCACTCCAGTATTCTTGCCTGGAGGATCCCAAGGACAGAGGAGCCTGGTGGACTACGGTCCCTGGGGTTGCAAAGAGTTGGACATGACTGGAGCTACCTATTACGCACAGCACATGTGCCCTGCTCTGTTCTAGGCTGCAGGATCCTCGCTATGTAAGGTGGACAGGGTCGAGGGGGAGACAGATGATAAACAACAAATACAAGCAAGCAGGTGTGGCTGTCGGTGGCTTTGAGCAGCATCTCAAATGATTTGTGGTGAGGAGTCACTTTTTAATGTTTCCAATCTGTTGTGGACGAATACTTTCGTAAAATACAATTAAAGTGAGTTATTAGAAACACCGCTCTGTATATTTCTAAGCACGTACTCTCCATTTCTGTATTAACTTGGTATGCACAGACAACAGCTGTGGATTGGCACTTTGGGCACTCCGATGGAGAGAAAGGGGGCACAGTAAGGAGAGGAGAGGCAGGGAGGCAGTGTCTTATCAGTGGGGTGGCAAACACGGCCCCTCTAAAGAGGTAACATTTGAAGCTGATATCAGTGAAGGGCAGTCAAGGAAGAAGGATGACTCAGCCAAGTCTGGCTGAAGGATGTGACTGTTAGTCCACTGGAATTTGATTGCTCCAGGAAGAGGTCCTGCCAGATCCTTGGGGATGTGGTTCTTTGTGTCACTGTAATCCTTTCCCCTGCTGGGAAGTCTTCTGGGTTCTCAGCCAGGCACCACCTCCAGGGACCCTTGACTTTCAGTTCTCATCTTTAAGATAAGGACAAAAATACCTGGGTTGTGACAGAGATCTAACACGAAATCCTTGGGGCCCACACTCGTGTGAGGTGTACTGCTCACCTTCCCGGTTCCTACCTCTGACCTGGAGGGGGAGGACAGACTCAGAGGCCATGGCTCCTTCCCTCTGGACCTCGAAGACACAGCAGGAGAGAGACTGACCACTCCCCGAAAACACAGGGCAAGTAGGCACAAAGGGAGCGGCAGCAACGGGGCGCCACCCACCACGGGGAGCTTTCAGAGGGGCCTGTCCTATCCCGTCCTGGGTGTAACAGGGAGAGGAGGGCCTGCCCAGAACAGCACCTGGTACACAGCAGGCGGTCAGTAATATATTTGCTCAAAAGTATGGGTGAATATATCTTCCCACTGGTAAAGAGTCCACCTGCCAATGTAAGAGACCTAGGAGATGGCCTTGATGCCTGGTTGGGAAGATCCCCTGGAGGAGGAAGTGGCAACCTGCTCCAGTATTCTTGCCAGGAAAATCCCACGGGCAGAGGAACCCAGCGGGCTGTAGCCCATGGCCACACAAACAGTTGGAAACGACTGACTGGCTGAGCACGCACGCACGTGCATGGGTGAACATGCTGAGGATCCACAGAATTTTAGCCACATAAACCCGGCAAGTTAATTAGTCTCTCTGAGTTCAAGTTTCTGAAATGGGAATAATATTACTCACAAAGTCATCTCTTTTTTTAGTGTTTTGACTGCGTCGTGTGGCCTATGGGAACTTAGTTCCCTGAGCAGGGATCAAACGCACGCCCCCTACATTGGAAGCTTGGAGTCTTAACCATTGGGCCACCAGGGAAGTCCTGAAAGCTAACTTTTTATTAAGATTAGATGAGTTAAGAATGGGCCTGCTTTATATTTTGAGCACATCATTTAATTTCTGTGTGCCTCCGTTTCCTTCTCTTCAATATAAAAATAATAAAGAGCCATTCTGTTGTCCTAAAAAAAAGTACACTTAATTTTTGTCCCTGGTTCTTGGTCCAGAGCTTTTTGAGGTCCATAACCAGCCCCCTCTGAGCGCACCTGAGTCTATGCTAATCAGGTGGCTCAGGGTGGACCCCTCACTTTAGAATGGAGGTGGGCCGCAGGAGGACCAGACCTGTAACTAGAGGGCTGGGACTTTCATTTCCTTCCCTCCAGGAAGCACAGTGGGGCTGGAGACTGGGCTATAAAGACTCTTGAACAATGAGGTTTCCTCCATGAACTCTCCCCTCTATACCTGGTTCTATGCCTCTCTTCTATACGCCTGTTTCTCAGTTGATTCCTTTATAATGGGGTTTCCCTGATGGCTCAGTGGGTAAAGAATCCACCCAGCCAATGCAGGAGATGCAAGAGACATGGGTTTTTCCCATGGAGCAGGAAATGGCAACCCACTCTTGCCTGGAAAATCCCAATGGACAGAGAGCCTGTTGGGCAAGGAGTCGGAGATGACCTAGCACAGCATATATGCATGCATCCTTTATAAGAAATACATTTGTAGAAGTCAATAGAGTGTAAAGAGTTTTCCCGAGTTCTGTGAGTCATTCTTGCAAATTATCAAATCTAAGGAGAGGGTGTGGGAACCCACTTTGTGTAGCTGGTCATAACCTATAGCGTGGGTGTTACCTCCAGGAGTTAAGGTCAGAACTGAATTGAGCTGTATTGTTGGACACCCAGCTGGTATTGGAGAACTGGCTGCTGTTAGTGTGGGAACACACCACACAGTGTCAGAAGTGGTGTCAGAAGAGAAACCTCACCCCTGTTCTACGAGCTTGTGGTGAGGGCTAAACAAGTTAGAACACATCTAGCACTTAGAACAATGCCTGGCCCACAGGAAACTCTGTGTTAGTAATACTGTATATTGTCTGCCAAACTCCAGGACCAGGGAAGTGGAAGGAGGCTGGTGAGAACAATCAGCTGGTTGAGGGTTCTTTGCAGGTCCATGGTGTGCCCGGTTGCGTGCTGGGCTCCCCAAGGAGGCCTGAAGAGCAGATGTGCCCTTCAAATACATTCTTGTTTTGGGGAAATGCATACAGGTTGGTGCCCACCACACCATACCACACCACACACACACACACACACACACACACACACCACACTACACACGTGCACACACACCACACTTTACAGGTCAAGCCGTGTGGAACAGGTCTTGCAGTGACGTCAAGAAGCCTCAGGGAAGGCTTCCTGGAAGAGAAGGGGCTTGGCTTTGACCTTAAAGAAGAGATAAAGGTGGCCTCTACTGGCAGGGCAGGGAAGGATGGGGACTGAGGAGTTGCTGGCCTGGGCATCTGAGGTGCTCTTGCGAAGAAAGTTTCAGGGGGGAAGTTAGGGGGTAAAGTACATGAGGCAAAGGGAAATTAGGCCAAACAGGAGGGGGACCCTGTGCCTACATCTCAGACCCTGGTCTGAGGGCATCTCCCTGACTCCCTCTGCAAGCTCTGTCCCGCCTGGCCACTGCAGGGCTCCTACAAAGCCTGGCTGCCCAGCCCAGCTGACCTCAGCCAGAGAGGGGGCCCAGCTGCCCCAGGCCATCTGCTGGGCTGTCTGGGACTCTACAGGGGTGGCTTGCAAGACAGTAGCCCCTCCCAGCCGCGATCCAGACCTCACTGCCAGGCTGGGTAGGGGTGCCAAGGCCAGGGCGGTAGCGGGTGGTGTGAGGAGAGCCTCCCCAATCCTCCCCAGACCCATCTGCTTCCTTCTCCTCTCCTTCCTCTCCTCTTCCCTTCATGCCTCCTGGCTTGGCCCTTTTGATACATTTATTGGTACCTCAAGCTCTTTACCTGTAGCTAGACTTAGAGTCTCAGTCTTTTTTTGACAAGCTCCAGTGTGGTTGCCCAGTATACAGGCAGCATAAAGGGCCAGATTGCTTGTCCAAATCCTAGTTCTGGAACTTATTCGTTGTATGACCTTGGGTATAATAACCTCTCCCGGGGAAAATGGGATATTACTGGTTGCTACAATCACAGGGTTGTAGGGGTTAGCAAACTAATATAACTGACTTGGAACAACCATGGCACAATAAGTATTGGGAAAGTATTATTATTATTCTACTATCATGTTTTTGTGGACTGCATTGCACGCCCTACAGGATTTTAATTCCCAGACCAGGGACTGAACCCAGGTCATGGCAATGAAAGTGTAGAGTCCTAACCATTGACCCCCAGGGAATTTCCCACTACTACTATCATTATTATTTAGATCTATTAGTTTGAATAATACCACTCCAATACTTTGGCCACCCGATGCAAAGAGCCAACTCACTGGAAAGGACCCTGATGCTGAGGAAGATTGAGGGCAGGGGAAGGGGGTGACAGAAGATGAGATGGTTAAAGAGCATCACTGACTCAGTGGACTTGAGTCTGAGCAAACTCTGGGAGACAGTGGACGACAGGGAAACCCGGCATGCTGTAGTCGGCGGGGTCACAGAGTCAGACACAACTTAGTGGCTGAACCACCACCACCACCAGTCTGAAATGCCTCCATTCACACAGAGTAGGTGCTCAGGTTACAAAAGTCTTTCCTTTGGGTCGAGCAGACCACTGCTAAGTGCTAAGCCCTACCTGGGTGAAGGGGGAGTTCAGACCTTTTCTCTGCAACAGGAGGTTCTAAAGCTCACTGGGAAGAAGGGAGGATGGGAAAAGGCCCAGAATGTGGAAATGAGAGGTCCCCAACCCCCATTTGTAATGCCTCATCTCTTTACTGAACCTGTGCTCCCAGCAAGCGAGCCCTGCCCCAGGCCTTTCTGCAGGCTCCCTCCTGTAGCGACAAACACCGCCTTAAGCCACTCCCTGCATTTTGAATGTCCCTCTCTCCTATCTCTCTGGCCTTTCCCCAAATTCCATCCAAAGGGCCTGATGCATCCAGAAGTGCCCTCCTACCCCACCCCCACTGGCAAATGCCAACTTTCTCATGTCAGCACTGTGTTTATTTGCTCTGGTTTACCAGTAACTTTAAACCTTTCCCTGATAGATGTCTGAACTCCAAGCTGGGTTTCCCCGCAGCAGCCCATGGGCCTCACACCCCAGGGCGCTCCTGGACTGCTGGTGGTGGTGAAGCAGGCTGGCCCTGCCCTTTTACCTGGGTCTCGGAGAGGTTCAGCTGGCGGGCAGCTCAGTGCGCTCACGGCCCACCACGTACTGGCAGCGCTGGAACTCCATCTCCAGGCGGTAGAGCTGCTCGGCCGTGAAGGACGTGCGGGTCCGTTTGGGCCGGTCCAGGTCCAGGCCTTTGGGCAGGACAATTTCTCGGATGGTTCCTTTGGCATCTGCAGGGGTCATGAAAGGAGGCAAATTAGTTCACTAGCTAAGGATGTAGCCCACCAATGAACATCTTAATTAGAGGCTGTGTGGGACCCTGGTGGTCCAGTGGTTAAGAATCTGCCTGCCAATGTGGGGGACACAGGTTCGATCCCTGGTTCACAAAGATCCCATACGCCTCAGAGCAACTGAGCCTGTGGGCCACAGCTACTGAAGCCTGGGCTCCCTAGAGCCTGTGCTGCACAACAAGAGATCCTGAGCACTGCAGCTAGAGAGTAGCCTCCTGCACATAGCAACGAAGACCCAGGGCAGCCAGAAACACAATACATAAACAAAAAAAGAGGTAGCATGATCTGATGGGCAGCTCCTCAGTTCTGGGCCTGGCTGTGTGACCTGTGACAAGTTGCTTACCCTCTCTGGGGCTAGCCTCCTCAATCACCCAATGCAGTATGTTGTATCTAATGGGTATATGTATGTGAATGGGCCTGAGTACAAATGTCAGGTTTATCATCCAGCTCGGGCAGAAGCAACTCACTCTGTCCCAGCCAGGGTTCTCTTCCTCAGCAGATTAAGAAACAAATGTAAAGAGAAAATACCAAGTCCTCAAGAGCAGAGGAAAGGATGGTTAGAACTGGATATGATCAATCAGATAAGGCTTACTGGAGGAGATGTCCAGAGCCAGGTCTTAAGCCCTGCGTGTGTGTGTGGGCGGGGGGGAGTGGTATATATGGGTGCCCTCTCTATCCACAGACTCTCCTGGGGTCCCTGAAGAGGCTCGCTGGTGTGGGGTGGAGCTGGGATCCCCAGGAGGAGCCTGAGGACCACTGTCGCCACATCAAGCTGCTGGGGTGCCTTCCAGAGGGGAATTTCTGCACTCCCTGTGTGCTGAGTCCTGAACAGCAGGG
Source organism: Madoqua kirkii (assembly GCA_006408675.1). Classification (NCBI taxonomy): domain Eukaryota; kingdom Metazoa; phylum Chordata; class Mammalia; order Artiodactyla; family Bovidae; genus Madoqua; species Madoqua kirkii. Next base: position 9,290 of record SJYC01134595.1, read on the forward strand.
CCACCCTCCTGGTCCCTGGACCAATGTCATCCACGCATGGCATCTCCAATATTTTGAAGCCTACTTAAGAGAGGTTGAAAAAAGTGCAGCTAACATTTGCCAAATAGTTCCACTTAAAGAAACTCAGCTAAAGCAAAATTTCCTGGAGGTGGGAGGGCAGATTATAAATATATACATCAGCCTTACATACAGGGGCAAAGATGATCCATGTTTAAATCACACACACTGATGGCTTCAAATCTAGTTATTAGAAAAGTTTATGTCAAGAATTAGAGTGTGGAAATACGCAGCATCATATTCCACGTGTGTGCTCATGTCTTACTCTTTGCGACCGCATGGACCATAGACCACCGGGTTCCTCTGTCCATGGGATTCTCCAGGAAAGAACACCGGAGTTGGGCGTCATTTCCTACTCCAGGAGATCTTCCCAACCCAGAGATCAAACCCGCATCTCCTGTGTTTCCTGCCTTGGCAGGCGGATTTTTTTTACCACTGTGCCACCTGGGATTTACCAAACCTCCCCCAACACATGCTGTTGATAATAATAAAGCTAAACTAACAGTAATTTGCCTTTACGAAGGAAGATTAGTGTCAGTGAGAAACTTAGCAACTCAAAGCAGCCCTGATCAGGCACAGGTAACAAAGCAAGCCTCCAAGGTGGCAGGAACTCCACCCCTCTCCAGAGGGCGTACAAGTGAGAGTTTGCAATGTGGTCAGAAGCTTCAGCAGCCCCGGCCGCTCATAGCAATAGCTGGCACCTCTGCAACGTGTGCTCTGGGCCAGGTACTGTTTTAAGTGGTTAAACCTTCCCCATGTCTCAGTGAAGTTGGAACTGTGATTATTCCCATTTTAGAGATGGGGAAATGGAGGAACACATTAAATAAGTACCTACCCAAGATCATACTGACAGTGTTTAAAAAACTCTAGAAACACCTTCATTTTACTTGATGAATACCCTCTTTTGGCAATTCTTAGTGATTCAATTAATAGTTATAGTGAAGAGGTAGGTTAGAGACGTCATGGGTAGAAAATGGAATCTTCTGACAGGCTCATCATTGCCCTGGAAGATGTGGGAAAGGAACTGCATTTGGGAGGTGGTGCCTGTCGAGAGGCTCCTTGTGAGCCATAAGACTACAGAACCTAGCTTTAGAATCCCTGTTCTAGAGGGTGAACCTGAGATCTCTCCCTCTAAGTCCTGTAGTATATTTTATGAGACTGGTTCTGCTTACCTCCTATTGGGCCAGTTAATGTTCCCTCCTCCAGGATGTACTTTATTTGGCTGCATTGGGTCTTAGCTGTGGTGTGTGGGATCTTAGTTCCCTGGCCAGGAACTGAACCCGAGTCTCCTTCACTGCAGGGTAAATTTTTATGCACTGGACCTTACAGGGCAGTCTCACTCCAGGGTGGACTTCGGCTCTTCATAGGCTCCTGGTTCGGCTCACGGGTCATACCCCCGATCTCAGAGGTTCAAACACCTTCGTGTTGTCAGTCAACCATCAGGGAGAAGGGGAGATGCAGTCATGGCCCAGAGGCTGTCCTCCTCCACCACTGGACTGGCCTTTCCAGGGCGCTGGGCAGGACATGGATGGGAGCCTTGCTCTCGGCGGGTTGGTAGAATCAGGCTTTTTTGGACAACTCAAGCTTCCCCCCTTCCAATACTTTCTACATTTCAAAATGCTGGGTTAATGTTTGTGACCCCATTGTGACTGGGCCCCCTTTGCTCAGGATCTACTGTTTCCAATTGTGAAATCAGGCTCAGAACTTTCCTCACAACACTCAATGAACCCATCTCTAAAGGCTGTGATTTTATTAAAAGTATCTTGGGGGGTGTGAAGAGGAGAAAGGGTGATGGATGTCATACATGGTGCTGAAAGCTTTGCATCGTCTTCTGGGTGAGCCTCTTGGAGCCCACCTGAAGCCCCGAGCTTGACCCTGACCACTGATGTCAAACCATACAGCCCTTCCCCTCCTTTCCTCCGTGTAGAGGAGCTAACAGGGGCATTCCTGCCTCAGGGAGCAGCCGAGGGCAGCCCTCCTCCAGAGGGCCAGGACAGGCAGGAGCATGGAGCAAGCACCTTAGACCTGTCCCCAGATATCCCCAAAGTGAAAGTCGCTCAGTCGTGTCCAACTCTTTGTGACCCCTTGGACTATAGCCGCCAGGCTCCTCTGGCCATGGAATTCTCCAGGCCACATACGGGAGTGGGTAGCAGTTTCCTTCTCCAGGGGATATTCCCACCCCAGGGATCAAACCCAGGTCTCCTGCATTGTGGACAGATTCTTTACCTTCTGGGCCACCAGGGAAGCCCAAAGGGCCGTACAAATGAGCACATGAAGAGAGGCGCAGCACCACTAGCAGTCAGGGGCAAACAAATGAAAACCAGGAGAAACATGATTAGAGGAGCGAAAATGAAAAAAGGTGAGAGTGCCAAGGCTGGTGAGGACGCCAGGAAACTAGACGGCGCACTCACTGCTGCTGGGAACATAACATGGTGCAGCCACTCTGGAAGCTGACTTTTAGGAACGTTCCTAACCTATATTAACCATGGAACCCTGGAATCTCATTCCTGGGCATTTAACTCAGAGAAATGAAATCTTAGGCTCACATCAAACCTACAGGGGGATATTCACAGCAGCTTTATTTGTAACAGCTCCCAAAAGGGAACAATCCAGGTGTTCCTCAATGGGTGAATGGATAAACAAACAGTGGTACAAAAATGACTATAGACAGACACAACAGTCTGGATACATCTCTAATTAAATCACACTCAGTGAAAAAACCCAAGGCAGTCCTTCAGATTACGTACTGTATGATTTCATTTATATTACATTATCAAAATGACAAAGTTGTAGAGGGGCAAACAGATGTGTGCCGCCAGGGGTTAGGGAAGGGAGACTGTGACTACAAAGGATGATGTTTCTTGGCGTCAAAACAGTTCTGAATCTTGATTGCAGTGGCGGTTATATGGATCTGTAAGTGTAATAAGATGTCACAGTACTATACATAAAGAAAAAAGTGTATGCAAAAAATGGGTGAAATCTGAGGAAGGTCATTAGTCTAGTTAATTATATTAAATTAATGTCAATTTCTGGATGTTGATCATGTATTATAGTTAAATAAGATGTCACCATTGTGAGAAGCTAGGTTGTAGATACATGGGGCTTTTCTACCATATTTGCAACTTCTTGTGATTCTCTCACCATTTCAAAATACGACATTAACAACAACAACCACAACAACAAAACATGCCAAGAGGTTAGAATGATGTTTTGTCACAGAAACTGACAAATCTGTTTGTGGAAAGAATACAATAGCAGCTGCTCAAGTGTCTCTGTGTTTCACTCATAGTTTGTAAGATGATTTAGAATGATACATAAATAAATCTTTGTCATTTCAAAAGTTATGCAGTTATTTTAGTGTTTACTAGAACAAATTTAAATCTATGATTTTACATACTTAGCATGAAGCTAAAAGTAGACATTTCATTTGAAAATATTCTTTCCACAAACAGATTTCTCAGTTTCTGTGACAAAACATCATTCTAACCTCTTGGCATGCTTTGTTGTTGTTTGCTAAAATATTAAGTAAATAAATGAAACATGAATATAATAGAAATGGTAATGGTGGGATTCAAATTACTGAATATTGGGGAAAAAATGAAATAAGCAGTATACAAGCAGAGCCATGTATACAGAGTGATAGAGTTTATGATAAAGGGAACATTCTATATGTCTAGTCTCTCAATGCAGTTAAGTAGATTGAGGACCATAAATTATCCGTGTGGAATAAAATTAGGTTAAATTCATGTCTCACACCATAAAGAACAATGTTTCTAATGGATAGAGAGCAAATTGTAGACTATAAAATGATGAAGCCATACAAGAAAATATAAAAAGCTACTTTTATAATCCTAAGCTTGGGAAGTATTCTAAGCAAGATGCAAACCTGGAGTGTAAAGGAAAAACAAAGGATGTTATTCAACTATATTAAACCTAAAAACTTTATATGACAAAAGCATCAAAGCCAAGATAAAATACAAAATACTCAATTGAAAATCTTTTTTAAAAGGCAAAGAAATAATATCCAGATATAGAAAATACAATTAAGGGTAATTATTTTAAAAAGGGCAATAGTCTAACAGAAAAAATGGTCAAGTAATTTTTGTGAGCTATTCACAGAAAAGATATCCAAATGGCCAATAAGTATGTGAAAAGACATACAGTCTTCACAGTAATCAGGATAATGCAAGTTCAAGCGACAATGGATAATTTTTTATCTCCCATAAGATGGAGAGACACTAGTACATGATTAATAAAGCAAAGATGCACTGTTGGTGATTCTACACTCCCATTAACTGCTGGTAGGACCATAAATTGTCACAGTCTTTCAAGGCTGCATTTGTCAAGTTTATAGAAGCACGTAACTATTGCCCTAGCAATTTTATTTTAAGCATAGATTCATGTGCTCCAAGGTATACATAAGGATGTTTGCTGCAGCACTGTTCAAAAGGTTGAAAATTTGAAAGCATCCTGAGTGTTCTCCGTAAGGGATACAGATGAACAAGTTATGATACATTCATGCCATTCATATTTTATAAAATACCATGTAGCTAAAAGAATGAGACAGTATCCATATAAACTGACATTAAGTGAAAGAAAGTAAGTAGTACTATCCCATTTATGTAAATAAAACAACTGTGTATATTCAATCACTCAACATAAATGGAAAAAATGCTAGTTGCTCAGTTGCTCCGACTCTGCAACCTCATGGACTGTAGCCGCCAGGCTCCTCTGTCCATGGGATTCTCCAGGCAAGAATGCTGGCGTGGGCTGCCTTTCCCTTCTTCAAGGGACTTTCCTGACCCAGGGATTGAACCCAGGTCTCTTGCATTGCAGATAGTTATTTACTGTCTGAATCACCAGGAAAGCTGTAATAAATGCCTACTATGTGCCAAATAGTATTTTTGCATTTGAGGATATAGAAATGAGCGAATTTGACAAGGTCCCTGTTCCCGTAGACCTTATACTGGGGACAGAGACAGATAATACACTAAAAAATGAGTATGTAGAGACTTCCCTGGTGGTCCAGTGGCTAAGAAGCCTGCCTTCCTGTGCAGGGGACGCGGGTTGGATCCCTGGTCGGGGATCTAAGATCTCATGTGCCACAGAGCAACTAAGCCTGAGTACTGCAGCTGCAGAAGCCCACACACCCCGAGGAAGACCCAGTGCAGATAAACAAAACAAAAACAAGACAAACCCAAAAAATCTAATATGTAATGTAATAATAAATACTGTGAAGAAAATAAAACAACGGGATGCTTCTCCAAATAGCTAACATCCAATAGTCAGTGTTCCTGTGCTTCCTGTTTTAGCTAGGACCAGCAGAGGAGACCGCTCATCAAAGCCAAGCGAATGGATAAACCAAGGATGCTGCTCACGAGTGTTTCCAATTCCTTCCAGGCACACGGTAGGATTGCATTCATCTTCCGCCCTTTGAAATCAGATATGGCCACATGATTTGTTTTAGTCAAGAGGAAGGGATGCAGTCACTTTCAGGGAAAAGCCAGGTCTTGATTTCCCACCTCCCCTTCTCTCTACTGGGATGGTCACAGAGGCAGAAGGCAAGCTGGAGCTTCATCAGCCTGGGTTTCTGAGTACCAAGACAAGCCCCTGCCCACTTGTGATGGACTTATCAAGTGACTTAGAAATATATTTCTCTGTTAAACCTGAGATTTGAGGTTGTCCCTGCAGTAAAATCTAGTCTCTCCTACTGACAGAGCACTCTTCCCTGAATTGTTGCTTTTCTAGGCGGAGTTGTGTGTGTGTTTGGGGGGGCCCACCAGGAAGGAGGGACAGCTTAATTCCAGAGCCTCTAGGTGGGTAGGGTCTTGTTAGGGTGAAATGCATGTGTCTAAGTGGAATGAAGGCTGAATTTTGCTGTTCTTTAGGTCTCCTCAAAGAGGGGAGAGCCTCAGGGGTACCAGGGAGAGTGAATTCCACCCAAAGATCCTTTGCCATAGGAGAGGTGGTGACTTCTGCCTGATTACAGATAGCTAATGCTCTTGACCTCCAGCAGCAAAAATGACCCTCTCCCACTATCTCTCCCAGTAAACCCTCTCAAAGTCCTACCCAGACTTCATCCAGGTGGCACCCAGGTAGTTCCTTTACGTGATAAACTGTTAACACACTGATTTTTAAATGTAACAATGTGCTTTCTGCCTTAATTTACAAATGAAATCTAATCACTATGAAAATTCCTTATAAAAGAAACCTCATTCTCCAGTTTACTGGAAACATTGAAACTGGAAGAACGGTTGAGAAAAAACGTGCAAGAATGAGGAGAGATTCTTGCATTACTGTCATTGCAAAATATATTACAAATCTACAGCAACTAAACTGGTGATGCTGGCATGCAAGTTATGAAGCAATTCCACGCCTATATGAGGAATTGTGATATTATCAAGATGAAATTTCAAATTAGTTGGAGGAAAGACAAGATTACTCAAGACCTGGCTTTTGGACAGTTAGTGCATCATCTGGAATAAAGTCATTTATCTCACAGTGCATGAAAAAATATATACAAGATGGATTAAAACTTTAGATATAATAAATAAATCTCTGAAAGTGGAATAAAAACACTGATGAGTTTTAAAAAATAAATAACAGATTTGAGTACCTAGAGAAAGAAACTGCTGCAGGATGAGACAGAGTTAAAAGAAAAATGACAGGCTGGGAGAATATTAATAATACATGCAAAACAGCCTTAATGTCTAGTACACACACAGCCTTTATAGTCTAACAAATAAAGTCAAGCAGTCTAGTAGGAAACTGAACAAATTACATGAAAGGGTTACTAAGAGAAGAAGAAATACTAGTGGCTGATAAATATGAAAAAATATACTCAGAGGGACTTAGAGAAAATGAAAGTTAGAATAGAAAAGAGATAAATTTTTTTCAGATACTTTATCGACTGGGAAAATTGTACTGGCAAAGGTGAGCGAAAATAGGTTTTCTTAAGCTCTATTGGTGAGAATACAGGTTAATAGAGGAAAAGTTTTTCTTGAAGGGCAATTTCACAATGCCTAGCTAAATTTAGAAATGCATAGTTCTTTTGTTTCAGAAAATTTACAGAGGTTTCTACTCCAGAGAAATATTGTATATTTCATAAAGAGCCACTGTTTGTAGCAGTTTGTAAGAAGGGGTGGGAGAGAAGAAAAGCTGAATGCTTATCAACAGCAACACTGTTGATGAAGCCCCAGTAGAGTGCTGCCTTTGGCTGTTATGCAGACATGAACAAGAACGAGGTGCATCTTCATATCCTGACCTGCACGGGTGTCCACTATATACTGCTACATGAAAACAAGCTCACGTGTACAAGCCCAGCTTTATAAAGAACAAAAGGTAAGAGCAAACTGTGTATGCGTGTGCATGTGCTTACACCCATACAGAATGAAAGCTGGCAGGATGGACACCTCTCTTTTCTGTTTACGTTGTGGAGTGGAAGCTGGTCAGGAAGGAAAGCGTTCCCTCATCTTACTTCATGTACTTCTTTATTATTTGGTTTTGCAAAGACTGTCACAGTCTGCAAACAGACTATTTTAGCAGTGTGCAAAAAATCCCCCTTTCATAATATATAACATATATTTATGTTTTCAATTACTAAAGTAAGTCTAGGAGGTTATATCTTGGGAGTGAAGTACCTTGGGTGGGGTAAATGAAGAGTTTTCAACTTTCACTTCATTTCAGCCTGAATTGGTTTTATAATTAAAAGAATATTTTATACTTCAGAAATAAAAAGACACAAGGAAACTAAAAGACAAATTATAAACTCAAAAATTGTAACATATACTGAATTTTTGTAACAAAAAATTTAAAAGTATTCTAAATATATATAACATATACATTATATATAATATATGTAATATTGTTACCTTTGGTTGGAGAAGAACTTTCTAGTTGAGAACTAAAACATAGAAGCCCCCAAAATTTGAGTCATAAAGAAAACAAAAAAAACAATTCACAGCAAGGTTAAAAAAGAAAAAGAAGGAAAAAGAATGAAAAAGATCTGGGGATGTTTGCAACACATGTCACAGAAAACGAGATCATTTTCTTTCTATAGAAACATACTAAAATATATGTATATTTTTATGTCTACATATGTTACATATATGTTATATATTTATGTAGTCTATAAATAGTTTACAACTATAAAAAAAAAACCATGAGTAAGCCAATAGAGAAATGGCTAAGCATATGAA